>WYDI02164165.1:0-119361 GCA_009867235.2 Psittacus erithacus | reverse complement strand
GTGCAGCCTAGCATTTGGTCTGCTTGTACAACTGCTCCAGAGAGCCATGCCCTTTCTCATCAAGCCATTCCTCAACAATGCAGTTCTCAGGTCTCAGAGTATATATACAGTGTTTAGTGTTGTCTTGTTACTCAGCTCTTATGATCAACTTACAGAAAAAGTAACTCCTGATTCAATCAAGAGCATCCTTTCAAGAAAAGTCTTGAGAGAAGTGATGGGACGGGTACAATGGTGAAATTCAGCCTGGTCTCTGTTAGCACAGTCTTTGTCAAAACAGTAAATGTACCTCAGTCCTTGTAGGTGACTTCAACTAATGTGCCTGAAACAGAGATTGGGTTTCTAAGGGGGATAGTAAGAAATGGAGGACTATACAGCTCCCTCTGCATCCCAGCATGAATTTTGAAGTTTATGTGCTTTGTCAAAAAAGCTCTGCAGTGTGATTGCTGCCAAGGGACCAGTAGTGATTTCTAAGTGGTTTTAATGAGTAGTCATACCAAGCAGGCAGCACCATACTGAAAAGAAATCCATCTGCAAGATACAGTACAGCAACTATTCAAAATGCTATCATAGAAACCACACAAGTTGGGCACCATTCCTGCAGTTACAACCACAGTTCTTTGCTTGTTTAGTTACTTCTTTGTGGCTGGGTCAGAGAACTCTGTAGCATATGTTGACATACTTGTCCTAATGAAATTGAAAATATGGAATGGCACTGAAAAGCTTGGCCCTGGTTTTGCCACACTGGCATCACCTGAAATTTGGTTTAAGAAGAAGCTGGTGTTGTACTAATATAGGTGAAAAAGTACTTTTAGGTAGAAACAGCATCTCTCCAGGAGCCAGACTGTATACTTTCAGTATAAATATCTGACCAAAATATCAGTATCTTCTTCAGTAGTGAACAGATGGAACATCAGCTCTGTGTTTGCACGATGATTCTTCCTCTCACTTGGTGTCGTGTGGTGTCAAAAGAAAGCTGTTTCCACAGTCCTTTTGACTTCGTGTCCAACGTGTTCAGGAGGTAGCTGTGAAGGCTGAAGTGGGCTGTTCCAGCTCTCCCAGGCTGCAGCCCGTTCATTCTGCTGGCATGGTGTTCATGTGAAGCAATGGTGCAATGAATATCGTCACATTCTAGGCCTGGAAACTGGTGGTCATTGGAAGGCAACTCTTGTGCGTCTTATGAAGTTAGCTGACCTGGAAATTTTTTCAGATGACTCATTTTTCCAGTTATAGGGTTGGCTTCAGTGAAATAAATGAGCACAGTTAATTGAAATTTTTATATCATAGCAAGGTTTAAGGTTTTTATAAATAAGTAAAAATATTAAGCAAATTAATAAAACATAAAATAGAACAAATATATATCTACTAGCTTAAAAATATTAATGTATGGCTTAATTTAAAAATGATAAATCTCATGGAAGGCCTTAAGTGGTTATGTCTGGAAAGTTTAAACTATACAGACTATGAAACACAGAAGTGGGAATTTTTGCTTGATTTTGTTTACAGAAGTCATCTCTTGTTTCTCTCCTTGTTGCATGGATCTGTGTAATGTACATTGCTATGGAAAGAGAAATAAGCTTCCCGTCTCTCTTTCCCCTGATTTTTGACTTACTGCTAGCAGTTTAAGAAAAAAAAATGCATAATATAATATACAGTAGTGTTCAAATTTGGTTTCATATGAAAAAATATTTGAATTATTTCCTTGACGTATTCTGTAGACATAGGTACAAGGAAACGTTAACTACACAACGATTTTCTGTTATGTTATGCATCCTCCCCAGAATCTGTATTCTTGGTCATTTTCAAGCCTCACACATGCTAAAATACACATTCAGTATACATTTGAGATAAAAATACTATGTACGTGGAAGGCCATCATCCCTCTGTACTGGTATGTGCCCATAGTGCTTTCATTATTGTTCTCTGGTAGAGTGGGCTTCAGTTCCCATTGCTTCATGAGCTTTTCCAGACCTGTCAGTCCTACCTGCTGTCCTGCTGTGTTTTGATTTTTCCCCTGGCCTTTACCTTTGTTTTGTAGGGTCTTTATTAAACTGATGCTTTTTGCTCTGTCTCAAATTAGGAACAGTGAGCCATTGAATATAAGTATGTAGGGTAAGATACAATTTATTGGCAGTGTTCCTGAAACAGTCTTCTTAGATTTGCAGATACAGTGACTGAATCAGTCCTTAACAGTTTCATTAAACTGTATTTCTTGTTATTTGAAAAATCCTATTTGGCAAGTTGCTGATACTTGCTATTTCAGTACCTTACAGTCTTTTGAGAAGACAGCTGGGTTAGGACATTAGTGAATATTTTTAGAATCCTTTAATGCTGAGTTCACAGGATTCTCTAAGTGAAGTAGACTTAAAAGCTAAGAAGTTTTTGAATAGGGTTTTGCTTTGAAGTTTCTAAGGGATTGCTTCAGTTCTAGTGCCAGTAAAACTCAGAACATGTTCTGAGAGACTATAAATAGTGGCAGTAAAACAATGGATTTCATTTGACAAGTAGTTCTTATCAACGGGAAGGTAAAGGAGGCCACTGCTTGCAGTGGGTACAAATGTGTACTCTGCTTTGTGGTTTCATAGAACTGGGTAGAAATTAGGCTTTTGGGGAGAATTTCCCACTGAAAGAACATACATTACAGTGACATAGATTTCTATACTGGGAAAAAAAATAATTCAAAAATACGCTTTTTGAATTAAGATGTATGAGAGAGCTTTTTCTATGTTAGGCTAAATATTCTTAACATTAGAGGCCTTCTTTTGGCTTTTTCCAGAATTAAGCCTTGTCATTTTCAAGCAAATGTCTGCTTTTAAAGGTAATACAAATTAAACAGAGTTTGACTTTATTTTGCTTTATATATTATTTTATTACTATTTTTATTCTGTTTTGTGTTATTACGTTATTTTTTTATGTTGTTAGGTTATTGCATGTTTTTTTCCTCTGCCTTTCATAGCTAGATGAAAGCATCGTTTCTACTATTGTGGCTTGTACTTTGCTTTCAGATTTTTCATTATAAGAGTGGTGCGGCACTGGAATAGGTTGCCTAGAGAAGTTGTGGATGCCACATCCCTGGAAGTCTTCAAGGCCAAGTTGAATGAGACTTTTAGTAACCTGGTCTAGTGCTTGGCCTAGACCATGGCCGGGGGTTGGAACTAGATTATTGTTTCTTTTCAGCAGAAGCGGAAACACTGAGTACAAGTGAAATAAGGAGCTGTCAAGCTCTTGTGTTTAGCTTAAGAGCAATGTAAATGGTCAGTGCTTGTACTCTGCTCATTTATCTTTCTCTCAAGTTATGGGAGCTTTTTTCTGTACCAGGGAGTCAGCTCCTATAATAAAAGATCGTTAAAAATGGAAAGCAATTTAGAGGGATTTTTCAGCCATTCAAGCTCTTTCAAAATAAACCCAACCACACACTTTGCAGAACTAGAGAAGAAAGGAACTGGTGAATTATCAGCTGGCCTTGTGCAGGAGAGTTAAACATTGGTGCTAATTAGTGGCTAGTTAGCAGAGCACCATCTTGATCTCAGTGGAGGTTACCTGGATAAGGGCCATAAATCCATGCTGCAAATGAGCTTGAAGATGCTTCATTTCAGCTAAATGAGATGGTGGCCCTCAGCTGCAAGGAAGGTGCTAAAGCAGTGCTTATTAGATCAGAGTTTGGGATTCACAGAGCTGTTTAATTCCCTTTGGCTATACAGCTGCTCATTATTGTTGATAATTTTTCTAGGACTTCAGTAGTTTTATACTGTGCACTGTTTTCCTCTTGCAGGCATTTGGACAGTCCTTCTCGATTCACCGCAAAGTGGCTGAAGATGGTGAAACACGTGAAGAAACTCTTCTCCAGGAATCTGCATCAAAAGAAGCTTATTACCTTGGAAAGATTTTGGAGATGCAGAATGAGCTGAAGCAAAGCCGGGCAGTGGTCACCAATGTTCAGGCAGAGAATGAGAGACTCACTGCTATTGTTCAAGACTTGAAAGAGGTAACTGGGGGTGTGCAGGGAGCAAGGGGCTGAATTTTATTGGGGTATCATGGGTAGCATTGCTGTGAGTCATGAAAATACTATAAGAAGTAAAAACACTCACCTACCAGTCTCTGATCATCCCAGAAATACCTGAGAGGGCTGTAATTTAGAAAGAAAAAAATGTAACTTATTATTTTTAAACAATAACACCTCCTACCCCCTCAGTATAATAAAACCTGATTCAGGAAGATATAATTTCCAAAGCTCTCTTAGAATTTTGCATTCCATTTAGTACTCCCTACATATAAGTGAATTTTACATAAGCACATATTCTGCACACATTCTGTATACATAGGATATTCATGCAGCTCCTCTGTCAACATTTGCATTGTTTCTCAGGCTTTCTGAATTGGCTGGAAGTAGATAAAGCTTTCACCAGTTTTCTTCCACTGCAAAACAAAATTAAAATGCATGCTCATCTTTAGAAAATGAATAACAGTAAGGAAGCCTAATGTTATTGGCCATTTGGGACATATTGGCTATTGATTAATTTCAGTGGAGAATTTAGTAATATTTAATAATTTGTCTTTTTTTTTTTCCTTGAAATCGGGAACTTTAGACAGCAGGTCTTTTTACTTACGATTGTTCCTATGTCCCAGTTAGCAGAAGACTGATACAATTTTATTAGTTTATTCTTTCTGTTTTGACAGTTAATTTGCATAACTCATGTACCAAAGCTCAGCACAAAGACCATACATGAGAGGAAGGTGGCTCTGTTTCCTTCAGCTTTGCTAGCAAATTGGCTTTTGCTCACTTTCTTGGTCTGTTAAATGTACAGATCTTAGACTCAGTAAGTGGTGTTTCCCGCCACTCTGACCAGCATTAATTATGGTGAAGTGGAGGATAAGGGATACTGACTGTCAAGTCCTCATCACCCGTCCTGAGTTCCTCATAGATTTGTGACAATGTGCTCATTTTACATGTGCCTTTTGTGCCCTGAAGAAGATGACATTTATTGATATTTGTCTCTTTGGCTCGTGCCACTCCTGTGAGTCCCTGTGCAGCGCTGCTGATCTGTCTGGGGCTCTCTAGTCAACTCCTCTGGGTGTCAGCTGTTTTTGCAACCTGGGTGTCTGAGAAGTTACACAGAAGTCTGCTGTGATCTTGATGGCCTGTTCATAAAGGTGCCTTAAATGCACACCTTTCTTTTACCCTTCTGCCATTTCTTCTGGTGTTTTCATGCACGTGTTCGTACTTCCTTCATGCCAGTCTTGCTGTTTTCCTTATATACTTCTTCAGTTTTCTGGAGACAGCAGCTGCATACATGGGAAGGCAGCGCTTGGAAATCATCCCGTATCTTCCCTGCTTTCTTCAGGAATGCTTAGACATATGGGCTCTCCCCACTGTGCAGCTGCTGGAAAAAGTCTTTCCTAGGTGATTCTGGGAAGTGGTTCTTTCATATGTGTTTAACAAATTAACAAAGTTTATCATGTTTTCTGTATCTGAGTGGAATGGTATTCTTTTAACCTACAGCAACCTCTGGAGCAGGGTCTCCCTGGGACTTTGTCCTTTACTGCCATTGAACATTCTTATTTAATGGTTGCACTGGACTTACCCATAATACAAAGCAGGTTTCAGTAAGAAATATATGCTGTTTATGTACAAGTTGGAATTAAAATATGTGATTGTAATTGCTGTTGCTCTGGTTGACAACAATAATAAAAAAAAAAAAACAAACGAACAAAACCCCAAATCAAGTTAATATCTACTCACCCTGAAATCATATCCTAAAATCTTTATGGTAGCAGGCAACCAGCTGCTGACACACCTACCTAACCCTCTGGTTAAAGCTTGCAGGTCCTTATGACCTGGGGTTTAGTCACAAACGGACAACCAAGTTAGAGAAAATACATGTTTGCCTTTGTACTCTGTTCTTTCCTCTAGGGTCTCCTTGGGATTCCTTCAGTTGCAAATCTTCTTTCCATTTTATATCATGATTATTGATCTGCAAGTTATTAAGGAGGCAGTTTCAGTACTTGTCCTCCCTAGAATATTGATTGTCCTCATTTCTTTAGAGATAATAGTAACCGCTAGTGTGAGACAACTGCAATTATTTCCCGTTCTCATGTTAAATAGAAACAACCCCTAGTAGTTCATTAAAGCGCAAGAATTGGATTTACTGGAATAAAAATAAGGCTGATAAACTGGTTGTTATTATTAAGATGATGTGGGACTCTGAGTACAAAGTCCTTGACTGTGTTGAACTTTTATTTTATGGAACTACAATCAATGTATTTAAACATAAATGGGATTAGTGCAGCCAATTTGTTACCACGCTTACACCACATACTATCATGATGAATTACTTGAATATAACGGGAGAGAGAGAGAGTGATTGACACTTACCTCGGGGCTCTTGGGGATCTTGTCACACTGAATTACACTGGTATCTTGCCTTGTGCTCAGAGCATTCTCAACCTTGTACCCAACTTGGTATGCCTTGGTCCCAAAACATAAATTCTATGTCTGCAATGTCCAAGTGCCTTCAGAAATGAGGTCTTCTTCTACTGTAAGTGTTTGTGAACCTTGCCTGGTTCATGGTACTGCTTTTCCTAAAGGCAGACTTAGCTTGCTCCTAATCTTGACAACCATGAAGTTGGGAAAAAAATATATTACATGTCTGGTGCATTTTGGGGTAAAGACAGTCATTAGAGCCTGCCACAGGTAGATTGCTACAGTGAGGAAGTAATTTGTCTGTTTAACCAGTATATTTGAAAATCTAGTTAGAGAAATACATGGGAAAAAATAAAACCCTGCAATAATCTTTACGTGAGCGACTGTGCTGAGTGAACAGCTGAGTGATGTAAGGATGGATTCTGGATTCAAGTCACCTGTCTGTATCCTGTCTTTTCCCATCCCTGCCCACCTGCCAATCCCCCCACCCCCTGAGAATATGCTTTATAGTTGTAAACTAACCCCCCCCGATAATCACTGCTTTCAGCTTTAGACTTAAAAGATTTGAAAAACGGCTGTGTGCAGCATTTTTGCATACATGACAGAAATTTATGATACTTATTCATGCGCTCAGTCCCTTATGATACTGAAGGCTGATAGATAGGTTTTCAGAAAATGACCCCTGTTCTTGCTACCACATCCCGAAATAACACAGTCAGTGCTTCTCCATTGCTTCTCCATTCTCTAGTCTGTCATGGGAATTCTCTTCTGAATACATTCTGCTTTCTGAATTTTCACAGAAATCCATAGTCATGTGAATGCATATGAGCATTTTGTGAACCCGCAGAATACACTCACATGAATGCTGATGGCTTTTAGGAATCTTGGGAATTCCGTAGATCCAGAGTTTAAAAATTCATGCCTTTTTGCAAGTATCTGTCATATAGTCACAGCTGATGTCTACAGGGCAGCTTCACTTGGATCCCTTTTGCTATAAAAAGGAATGTATCACATGCAGGTCTCTGGAGATTATGCATCTCAGTCTGGGCAAGTAAACAAACTGATTTTAATGCTCATTGCTAAAGAAAGAGATATTTTTTAAAAACTTGGGCATTTTTTTCACCCTGATGGTGTACGAGGCACCAGGAATCTCTGTACCCAGATGGCTTTCTAGATTCTTGTTAAAGTGATCGAAAGAGTAAAACACCAGCAGTATTATTCTGAATGCAAGAAAAAATCCCTTGAGTGTTGGGTAGGAATATTATTAACTATCATGTAACTAAATAAAATACACATTTTGGAAATTGGGTAACCCTTTTAATATTTTTCTCCCACAAAGACTTCGGACAGGGGATGTAGGAGTTTATCTGGAGATTCTTAAAACTGCTGTAATCAAAAAATAAGCTGATTTTAAAACTGAGGCCAGAGATATTTTTCAGCAGTCAGAGACCAGATTTGCAAAATCTGTATGTTATGTTCATGGTAGATTGCCTTTCTGTGTGGAGACATCAGTATGGTTATAAGCTCATTTAACATTTTCTAACCACATATGAATCGCCTGCCTTTATTATGTATGTTAAAAAAATACTTTTTTAAAAGTATATTTTTAAATACAATATTTTTTCGTTTTCCAATTCTCTGGGTTTTGTTTTACTATTTAAAAGTGCTGTGTTTATTTATAGTCAGGATGTGAGTGACTGGTTCTTTCATTTGTGCCACTGAAAAATCTTTATAGATGGATAAAGATAGTGAAATTACTACCCTGGGAAGCTGATAACTGACAGAGATGGTTATGCAAGCGCAAATGACCCAGTTCAGAAGTTGGAGCAGAAAGTTACTGTGATGAGATCACACTTCTCCTCCAGGAGTAGGCTGAATGCCTTGGAGCAGAGCATCTGATTCAAAATAGGTGGCAACAGGAGGGGAAAGAGCATGAAACAGAGGCAAAGCAGGTAAAACTGTACAAAATGGAGGTGAAAGATGATGATGTAGATTGAGTTTTGTAGATGTCATGAGGCTAGGATTAGGAGTTGTGGGAGGGTGGGTAGACACATGCTTTTGTCTGAAGAAGCTGGCAGATATGGGTCAGCTCTTTCTCCCCAGCAAGACTAGTGAAAAGGAGGAGGAATAACATAAAGTCAGGAAGCAAAGGGTTAAAACTCATAGTGTGTGCTACTAAACGTCAAAGCAGCAGCTGCTGGGATTGCGGAAAGAAATCTGCACCTGGGTACCTGCAGTCCAGGAGTTAACAGATGAGCATGAAGGTTTATGTGATGGCACTTTCAAAGCATGGCAACAGCATGCACCTGGGCAAAAGCAGGGATAAAAGGGCAGTGAAAAAGTGAGTAGGGAGAAAAATTCAAATTGGTGAGACATTATGTGCTGAAACTAGGCGAAAAAAATCCGGGATGATGTTGTGCAGCCTTACTGCCCTTGAAATCAACAGCTTAACTTTTATTCACTTCTGCAGTGCAAAGATCTTGTACCTCACACTCATGAGGAAATATATGTGTGATAGCCTGAACGTTTTTTTTCAGGGGAACCTATGTATGATGCAAAGGGTGAGTGCTTGTGCTGGGTGAATAAGTCTAAGAAGTGTTACTGCTAGCTGTGGCGTTTCCAGAAATGTAACCACTTGCCAAGTAGCCACATCTGCATTCTGAAAATATATGAGAAATGGATAAAATTTACAGGCATTGTGTTCAAGTTGACTTTTGTCTAAAAAAATAAATAGTCAAGAACTGATATTTTTATACTTAATATACATTCAAAAATTCCTAATTGGCTATTTTATATTTGAAAATTATAATTTTTTCAGTCTGAAGATTTGGAAGGTTTTTTTCCTCATTTTTTTTGGCAATTCAGAGTAAAGCCTAAAAGCTGTCAATGTGAACATATATCTAGGTAATCCTCTTTCATGGTTTAAACAGGACATACCCACACCAATTTCAGGTTCTTGTTTTGTTGTTCTAGGGTGAGATTGTAACAAGATTTAAGTACATAGTGCTTCCTGTTTAATGTAGGATGTAGTTAGGTCCAAAACTGAGATTTGTAACACATTCAATTGCCATCTATTCCTGGAGGCTTCTAAAGTCTTTGGGTGTCTAAGTTCCTACCTGTAAATTTTTTCTGTCCCTGTAAAGGTCTGTTTCCAGATGCATTCCTGAATGCCTTTGGAGTGGACTGAGAACTAGTACTACTCTATTGCTGGATATTGACCATCGTTGTAGGTGCTACTGGGATCCTCCAAGGAGCTGTTTCCCTAGCTGACTTCATCACCTAGTGAGGTCCTACTCTCTGGTTCTGTGATTATGGCAATGTTTGGGGCTCAAATTTCTTCTCTGTCTCAGGGTTTATAAATCCACTTCTCTCTCTGAAGAAAGTGCCCTGGCGGTCAGTTGGCAGGCTTTTCATTCTTTCAGATGAAGCTGTTCCACTTTTTTGGGGTATAGTCAGTATTTTGTGAGTCAGCGAGAGTGAGCAAGCTCATAAGAGTGACTGTAGCCTAAAGGCTAAGCCACTCAGCTGGAAATAGGGAACCTAGTTCAGGTCCCTGTTTTAATTAATATTTAATGAGAAATACTTAAATATTAATTGGGGCAGAGACCAGAACCCCAGTCTCTCCTCTGTGAGGTTACAGCCCCTCGGCAAAGGCTGTTTCCAACCCTCAGAGAGAGCATGGTCTTCAGCCTGGATCACCTGTGGCTAGCAGTTTGACTGCTGAGCTTTTTGGAGGGAGGTAGTTCCAGGTTACCAAGTGGGGTATCTTTCTTCAGCTATGTGTTGAAGAAAGACAGAAAGGTAAGTCCAGGAGAGCAGTCACTGCTAAGAACCATGTACTGTGGGAAACACCTTTTAGTGGCCTGGCCGTTGTGACAAAGATTGTTTAGAGAGTAGTGAACTCTCTTCAATGATATTAGCTTGCTTTTCTTTGTAGTTTTTAAATGTTCTTCATGCATGGAATAGGGAACCTGTGATTGTGTTTTGACAGTAATCCTAGATAGTGATTTAAATGACTGCAGTGTTGACTGTGACAATGTATGCAGCATCCTTCCATGATCTTGCCTGCTCCCTTGTAGTGTTGTCCTGTGCTTCCTAGTGGCCGCATCAACAGACTTATCTGTCAGTCTACTGAAGAACAGGTTTCTTTTGGCATTTATGCTGGTTAAATAAAGCCTGCATTATAAATATATTTATCTTATTATGTGGGTACTTGCAGCAATGGCTTAATTTCTAGAGTTGGAATGAGTAAGAAAGTACAGTGAAGTGTTCAGTGTGGCCATTGGTAATGGTGTCTTCACCTTAATGTACTTTCATGCAAGCTCTGTGTTCTGAAAAGAAACTGTAGGACTGTGATGCTAGAGCAGCTCGTGGAGATGACTGAGGGCATCAGAGCAGCCTGAGAAACAAAATGCAGCCAAAGCGTGACAGAGACATGGCAGAACTGTTTCTCCTGTGAGAAGAGCACTCTTATCACAATTTAGAGTAGTATAAGCATAGTCAGTCTAACTGACTCTATTTATTTGTTTGGGAGCTTCCTTCAACTGGGTAGAACCACCTCTAAATTAGACTTAGAAAACAAATTTGTTACTTTGCCAGCTGGGAGGTGTTTTTCTTTTCTCTCTCCTGTTTTTAGAAGAGCTTGCTGAGGGGAGATTTTCCAGCTTGCTGGTGCTTGGCTGTCGTCATAAATTTTTCTGTCCTCTTTGCTGATGGTGCTAATGGGTGGGATTTTTTTTGTCTTGAGAGGCTGAAAAGTTTGCTAAAAATGTATTATTTCCTTCTGTTTCCAGAAAAAAAATCAGATTGACCTTATTCCTGATTATCATATAATAGCATAATGCTCGGGTTTCTTCACTAAAAAGGTTGTCAAGCACTGGAACAGGCTGCTCAGGGAAGTGGTTGGGTCACCATCCCTGGAGGTATTTAAAAGATGAGTATATGTGATGCTTAGGGACATGGTTTAGTGGTGGATGTGGCAGTGCTAGATTTACAGTTGGACTTAATGACCTTAAAGGGCTTTTTCAACCTTAATGATTATATGACTCTATGGGAAATTTTATTAGATGTTACTGACATGGCTTCAAATCGAACTGCAGTATATACTTGTGACTTATTTGGACCTCTTTAAAAACATGATAACAGTTTCTGTAAGCAGTCAGGTGTTAACACTTTCCCTGTGAAGGCACTTACTTATCTGTGCTCTATCTAGGCTGGAGAGAGCTGCAGGATCTCCAGGGGCTTTAGGCTGAACAGGGTGCAGGGTGGCCCTGTCTTTGCTCTGAATTCCTGTCCTTTTGACATGGTATCTGGAAAATCAGGAGTGCATGATTGTGAGTAAAGGTTACCAGTGGTCATCACTGGATTAACTGCAAGTGATGCCCTTCACTGTCACTGCAGGACATGCTTTAACTCTTGTTCTATTTATTTTCTGACACACACACACACACTTTCATTCATACTGAGTTCATGTAAGTCTCACTATTTCTTTTTACAAGAGCCTACACCTTCTGACTTCGGACTGATGTGAACCAGGTTGTAATCCCTGGAAAAGAGTTCCAGTGCAGGATATCTCCTAACAGGCAATGAAGGTAGTGTGCAGGTGGGTTTGTGACTGTTGTCACCACAGACTGTGATGGGGGAAAAAATAGCAGCAGATGATGCTGTAGTGTAAAGCCTGACTTTGCAGCTCAAGGCAGCCTGGAAGGTACAAAACTGCGGAGGTTGTCATCAATGGGCTTCTGCTGACAAAACTTTTTTTTACTAATTTTGATGTAGTTTTCATAGTGGTTTTGTGAGGGTGTTATTTTGTGGCTAGATTCTTATGTTTGTAAAGTGGTTTTCTCTGCCATATGCATTTTACTTTCCCTGTTCAGAGAATGTCTGAAAAGAAACAGAATTACTTTCTTTATGTCTTGGAGACAGAAAAATAAAGCAAGCTGTCACTTGTAATCCTACCGAATCTCTCCTCATGCTGTGAATGGGATAAGTGTACTAGTAGCCTGATACTGTCTATCTGTCAAAGAAAGAGCTTTGAGTATAAGCAGCAAGGTCTGTCCAGCATAGACTGCTTCTGAGTACTGTTATTAGCAGATAAAGGTTTAACTACATATCTGCCATTCAATCTCTTCTAGTTACCACCACTTTCTTGTGGTTCTTGTTTCCTGCATTGGCCAACAAGCCACTGGCTTGTGCGGGTGAAACAAAAGGTAGCCATGGTGTGATTCACCCTTTTACTTCCTGAAATACGGTTTATAATCCTAAATTCTATAATCATATAATTGCTCATAAAATGATTGTGTTTCCAAGCTCATACTCCTCATAAGCACCAGCTGTAATAGAACAGGAAGGTCAACAGTGAAGCATAAATACGTTTTGTTGTGATTTCTAAGGGTAATCTTCAACACCTTGTTCTGCTGTTCTGGCTCTCAAATATACCTGCAAGCTACAAAAAGCAGCTTTGATTGGCTGTGTTTCCTATTAATGAGGCTGGAACAGTGACTTAGGATGTGAACTTGTGATCTGACACATTCATGACACCATTTTCTTTGGCAAGGTTCATGCATTTAGCTCTGCTATGAATGAGAGAGTGAAACAATGGACAGTAGGGAGGTCAAAAAAAGGCCAGGTGGGGTACTGGAGGTTAACTAACAGACTGTTGCATAAATACAGAGTGCCTTATTATAAGCACGTCCTTAGTGACATGGTTTAGTGGTGGACTTGGCAGTCCTAGGGTAAAGGTTGGATTTGATCTTAAAGGTCTTTTCCAACGTAGTTCATTCTGTGATTTTATGAAAGGGTCTTTTGCAGGGCCTCAAATAGAAAATAAAACAGGGTGTACTTTCAGCTGCATTTCATAATCTCTGGGCAGTAATTAATCAAATCAGGATCTGGCAGTGCTTGTTGTTACATAAGATCTGTGAAATAGTAACCCCTTATTTGTACTGAGATAGTGTTTCAATGGCCTTTATGTATCCCCCTGTGCAAAGTATTGAGTGGGAATGTGCTGAGAAGATAGCTGTGGAGGCCAGAGGTATACCTGGATTTAAAGAAGAGTGAGGCAAATTTCATGGAGGATGGGGCCATCAGTATTGCTTATACCTGAAAATCCAGACCCAGCGCCCAGCTGAGAACGTTCCTCAACCCCTGATGCAGGAGGCTGGGAGGGGATGCTAGGAAAAGCATCATTGTATAACATTCCTGTTTCTCAGGTACCACGTATCCGTGAGTGGCCACTTGGATGCTGGGTTAAGTGCCCTCTGGACTTGAGAAAATATTAGTTCTGTGCAGCCTCTACTTTCAAAAAGTGCATAACTTTGCTGACTAGTTTATGTTTCTAGATGAGGATGGCCTCATAAGAATTGCTTGTGCTGACTCACTCTTTTTAGTATTAATTTGCTGGTTAAGAATAACTTGGGCTTTTGTCTATTTGAGTGTTGCGGAGTAAGATGGGTTTTGGCAGTGCTGGGATTAGCTGTATTGCTAATTTTTAAAGAATCCTTGCAATGTGATCTGGACTCTCAGGAGAAAGCCTAGGAGCTGTGTTGACTTGCACCTTGTGACTTCATTCATTTGCCTGGGATTAAGCAGGAAAGGAAGTATGCCCTTGCTGCCAGACCTTCTGAAGTGTGAGTCCAAAAGCTTAAGCTCTCTTCCAGATAAAGATATAATAAGGAGAAGAAGAAATTTTTGCTGAAACTCCTCACTGCCTGAGTGCATAAGCAAATAGAGCGTAAGTTTCAGGTGCCACTGATAAAGAATATTAAACAAAGAATGTAAGTAAGTTTGTTGTTCTCATTCCAATTAATTCCCTTAAAAATAATAATAAAAAAATAAATATATATCCTGAGCAGTTTCTAATTTAAAGACGAAAAAGAGCTAGAACCTTCTCTGAGAAACTGATGCTGTTCCTGCCAGTCTTTTGGTGTTAGAGTGTGCCTGGCAATTGCGGAATGTTTTATGCCTTCAGGACTATTAGGGTTACAGAACAGTAATGTTGATGTATTCCCAGTCGTCAGTACACACGTAGTACAGTTGTGTTTCTCTTCTTCCAGGGGTCCCTGTGTGCACTGTAGCTCTGCCTGACTTTACCTTCTGTTGTTGAATTTCTCCTGTTCTCTGCATATGGATGTGTCGCTGCCCAATTTCCTAACCTGCTCCTCCTGAACTTTTGACATTGCTCATGATTAAGCAGTGCAAAACTGATGGCACTGAGAAATCATTGATTCAGAGATGAGACTCACCAAACAAAACTGAAAAACCTAGTAATATCTTTTGATGCTGTGATTAGTACTTGCATCCTGAGAGAAGCTCATGCACACTGATCACATGTGGACAGCAATTACCAGCCAAGTTACCTGAGCTCCCACGTCTGCTTTATTTGTTTAAAACCCACATTTATTTTCAGTGTATTTTTTTCTTGGCCTGTAATCAATACTGATTTATTTGTAAAGGTTTCTCCTATGATTTTCTGCTATGATTCTCCTATGATCTACCTTTTCCTCGGGATATGTCTTGGACACCAGGACACAGAGCAATGACCTGAAATTTACTTGACCCCAGAAGTGAATGATTTGTGAAGCGCAATCAGAGTGAGACTGAATGTGATGCTTGTAATACATGTCTTTGAATAGTTAAGAACTAGTAAAAATTTCTGTGGAAAAAAAATCCACCAAACAAATGAAAGAAACTACATAGAAGCAAAACCTATGAAACCCTGAAAAATAAGAGAAAAGCCAGTATCTTTTTCGTTTGTTTTTGTGGTCTATAAGTTGGCATGGTCTCATTTGGATTCATTCAGCCTGCACCTCACAAAACCAAAGTCTGCTCTTTGTGGCAATGTTGCGCCATTCTTAAGTATGGTCCTATGTGGAGTAGTTCTGTTCAACTCTCCCTTCTGTCTCAAAACCTCAAACTCATTACCAGTTTGGCGCTGGTATGAAATCATTAATAAGTTCTTGGCTCCATCATCTGTGCTAATTGTGCTTTCTGCAACAAGCTCTGTTCTCAAGGGGAAAAGTGTAAGAGGAAGTTGACAGGAGAGTGAACAGCAAGGAGCTCAAATATGCTGCTACTTTCTCTCCCTTTGCCCTTATTGCAGTATATGAAAGAAGCTGGTTATTTTTAGTTATTCTCAACAGTCAGTGCAAGTCAGCATCCAGGAGGAGGGCAGCAAGTCAGGCAGAGGTCAGACAGTGTTATCACCCTTTCATTGTGATGGTCAAATCCACTTCTAAGCTTCAGGATTGAGAGAAATGCACTTTCGCTGGCAAATGTTTTAGATGTGTACGTGCAGATTCTCATACATAATCAGAGCTTGTCTGCTTCTGTGATGTTATTGTTCAAAGAATCCATCAAATAGGTAGAACTAAATATAAATGCAATTTTTGTCTTTACTGCTCGTTGCTTCTGCCTGTGTAGCCTTTCTTCTCCTTCTGAAGCACAGTATTTTGGGTCTTTCAGCCAAATGTGCCCTGAAGGTATCATCATAGACACATAATTTTTCACTTCAGTGAAATGGTCAGGATGTCTGTTCTGATACTGGCTGTGAACTATGTGGAGAATGGCTTGTAGCATTATACTGTCAGCTTCAGAGTGGTGTGGGTCAAAGATGGGCCATTTCCCATTAGTCCTGCATACCTAGTCATAAAAATGGGATGCAAAGATAATACTGTTTGCAAATGCAATGCTGTAAATTTTGGCAAATGATACAGGATAGTTTGTGTTTGTTGCTCATATTCCCTCCTGCCTCATTTTGTCAAAAGAAGTGGAAATACAACGGCAGCAAGAAGATACAAGATTCTCATTCTGTGCTTAGTAGCTATGTGAATAAAATGTCAAAGGCAAAATTCTGGTCAATGCGGAGAAAGTGATTCTTTCTAAACAGCTTCTCTCAAGTGGTATTCATGTGCAGTGACTGTCTGCCGCTCTCAAATGAGACATACAATCAGATGAGAAAAGCACGGAAGAAAAAGTAAAACAATCTAAAGAATAGGTATAGACAGGTGTTGGTTGTCAAGTAACTGGGAATATACTAAGGAGAGAAAATGAGTATTCTGGCCTACATCAAGTCAGCAGCAAGGTTTTATAAACTCACTCTGCCTTGGCTTGCTCAAAAAATATGATGGGAAAAGGGTGGCCTTGGGTTTTGTTTTTTTGTCAAAGACTTCAAACACAATGAGAAAGAAGGACTAAATCTGCAGACCCCCTTGCAAGATGTCAGAAAAGAAGTTCCAATTCACAAAGACATGTAAGCGTGTGCTAAGGCACATGAAAAATAAGGGGGTGATTGGTGACCAGCCAACATGGCTTCACTAAGGGCAAATCATGCCTGGCTAATTTGATGGCCTTCTACAATGGGGTTACAGCACTGGGGGATAAGGGAAGACCAGCTGATGTCATTTACCTGAACTTGTGCATGGCATTGAACACCACATGACATCCTTGTCTCTAAATTGGAGAGACATGGATTTGACAGATGGACCACCTGGTGGATAAAGAACTGTCTGGATGGTTACACTTTAACAGTTGTGGTTAGCAGATCAGTGTCCAAGTGGAAACCGGTAACAGGTGGTATCTTCATCAGCATATTTTTGTTTTGGAGGCTAGAAGGTACATCTGGTTTTTATACAACTTGATTTGCTCATGCTCTATAAATGGCGGTGGTGATTTGAAGTCAGTCCTTTGACAGCTTTGATTTCATGTATTAGATTTTTTGCATTGTTTTATGTTTTTATCCATTGCAGATACTTTTAAAAAGCCAGTTCTGAGTGTTCCGTGACCACTTTCCTTGTCCTCTAAAAGTTAAGAATGACTTTTCCTCCTAACCTGACTACAAAATTTCTTCTCACTGAATTTGTTATGAGATGGAATTACAGACCAGAACCATAACTCTGTTTTAAGATGAATCGCTTCATAGGCTATAAATGAAATTGAAACTTAAATTGCTGATAGAGTTTAAAAATACAGCTACTTTGTTAGTCCACTTGAAATGTTAATGTCTTCAAGGGAAAGAAATGACAGTGCAAAGAAAAAGAAAAAAAGAGAAAAAAAGCCCTATGCGGGTCTGGAAACTTAAAATAAGAAATGTACAACCCTACTTGTGTTTCTGTTTAAAAATCCTCCTTCTTTAAACATGTTATCAATAATAATAAACTTCTATGGTTGGCTCTAACAACAGGGCAGCTCCACCACCTGCCTCCTGCTGAATTCAGGCAGTGAATTGCCACAGTAAGCTAAGGACCAGGTTGCAGGAGCTTAATGAGTATTCTTACCTACCTTCTCACTGCAGTAATCTGAAAGGCAAGGTGAACTAATTGCCAGCTCTGCTTTTGCAATGTTCATGTAGATTAATCATTCTTTAATACCCATTTACTTTGGGGAACTACGTTTCCTTTTCAGACCCAATAAATACATGTTACAAACTGAAACTCTGAAGTTCCCCTAACACAGTCTACATTTTTTGCTCTTAGCTGAACTCAGAAAAACCAGAGGTTGATTCTTTGCATAGGCAGAATAAGCAGTGCTAAAACCTCTGTAACTTTGTACCTTCAGGCAGGCAGAGCCATGGTCATCTATTTCAAAGGCAGGATAGTTAGCAAAAATTTTGTTCTTCCTCTAAAACTGGAAAACTCCTTGCTTCCAAAGGTAGCAAATTTGTTGGACTTTATTTTCAGCCCTGTTGTCATTACAGTAGAAATCATGGCAACAACGAAGTGAGTTGGAGAGAATCTTTTTTGCCATCAAGAAGCGCATGCAAAGGCTGGTTCATCACTGTGTTTTTCATATCATATTGCACTGACCTCTCCCCAGGGATTGTAACTAATCACAGGACATTAAAAAAATAGGCTGTTTTTTCCTTTATTACAAGCTGCTACTTAAGGAAATTTAGCCATGACTATTTCTTTCCCGTCCGCCAGTGCAACAAAATTCTGATATGAGCTATACACCATCTTGCAATGTTTGAAATATCAAAGCTTGTCTTATTACTGAGATCTAAAACCACAGTCAGTTTTTGTTACACGTATTTAAGCATTTTTGTTTAACAGGGTTTTTTTTTATGCTGGACTTCATAAAGAAGCTCCCACTCTTAGTAGTGGAGGCAGCTCTAAGCATCATTCCCATCCAAGGTCTGGAAGGTCAAGTTATTTTTAAAGCTAGTGCTGCAGCTGAAAAACAGTTCAAGCCCTATAATGGTGTCATTCAGTAATGTGGTAAAAGGGATTGTGAAAATAAGAGTAAAGTAAAATAAACACATCACTTCTTCCACTGAAGCACATAACTCAGGGGCTATTGGGGTGCAGAGCCATATGCCTTCTGCTTTGCCTTTCTGCTCTCCATCTCTTGTCTGTGATCCATTAGACACTTTCATTATTTCAGCATGGTTGGGGTTAACTTGTAAACATGATTTATTGCTGCCTCTTCTCTTGAATACACAAGCAGAACCTGTGCTTTCCGCTGTGCTGTTCTCCAGTTAGGTTCAGACTTTTTCTCTTGTGCGGTAATTTTCACTTCATAATGTGGGGTTTCACTGAACAGCCTTGATAACCTATTATTGTTCAACCAAGAGTGGGGAAAAATAATTTGGTCAGAGAGAGATCATATATGAATTAGATGTTTTCCTTTCAGCTGTTTTAGAAACAACTTTGGTGTTCTGAAGAAGATAGCTATTTTTAAAGTTAATTAGTATTTTCCTAGAGTTTTCACTACTTTCATTGTAGAAAATAGCAACAAGCACTGAGGCACTAATTCGGCCCTTCAGTGAAGTGCCCCTGTAATATGAAGCGTCTCTCTCTCTCCGACTCTTCCCCTCATGATGCAGCTTCTGCTGTGCATGTGGTAGTACCCTGTCCTTGCAGTTGATTGGCAGAACAGCAAGTCCATGCTGTGCATTTTAACACACCTCAGAGTGAAAAGCTTTGCTGCAAAATAAAAACATCATTTATTTTAAGAACTTGTTATGAAGATTAGATAAAGAGTAGGAAAATTCTTTTAATAGCAGAGATAGCTTACTCAAAGTGAAAATTTTTCTAATTTATGTACTTCAGTTTTTACAAGAGACTTCATACTTCCTTTAAAACAAATTATTTTTCCTATATTTTTCTCACAAAGTCCAAGCCAAATCCTGCTACTTCTCGTAAATCCAGATTTAAGATATAGTTGTACTGGGAGGTTTAAAGTGATGATGGAGATGTGTCTAGGTGCATGCTGACCTCCATTGTGCATGGCTGAGCTTTCAGAGGACACTGACTGCGATAAATATGGTCCTAGTGGAGGTTTCCTGTGCTGCCAGGTGGCTGGCTGGCAGCTAGTGATAGCACTTCAGCTTATTTGAAGAGGATTTTTCTCCCAGAGGAGACGGATGGATTTCCTGTGGCTCCAGCATGGCTTTTCTGGGAGCGGATAATCAGGAGAGCTGTGGAGTTATGAGAGGACATGGATATGAGAGAACAACCAAAGCACTAATAGAGCATCTTCCCTGATTAAGATAATGAACATTAGGGGGTTGTAGCTGGGCCTTGCACAAGTGCGCTTGTCTCTGGATCGATTGCTGATAGGCTTTTGTTTGTTTGCTAAAATCACTGCTCTGTAAGGTAAATCAGACTGGTGTTTATGTTTTAATTGACATTTATGTTTTCTCCTTTTAATAAGGAAAAAAGACCATTGAGACCAACCACCAGGTTGTGGTTTGTGGGGTTCTTTTAGCAAGCAAAAATCTCTTGCAGATTTCACTCGCTGTCGTTTCTGCAGGGAGATCTGTAGATACGTGTACTCAAACATCATTATGTGCATCACCTCCAAAAAGAACTGTATTCCTTTCTTATTTGTGCATTATCAGGTTTCAGTATATTTTGTAGCCTTACACTTTTAATAATTTCGTTCCTTACTCAGTCAAGACACATGCATTTCAACTGTCTTCATTGTAAAAATAGCCTGAAGGCAAACCCAGGCATGTATTGCATCTTCAACTAAGTTAAGGTATCCCTTATGAGATTCAAAGAATTCAGTGGTTATGCCCTCCAGCACCGTGCCATCATAGAGAAGTCACCATCCCTTAGCTTTGTGCACTTGCCCTGAGTCGAGGACATTAAATCTTATAGTTACTGTGAAGAAATGAATGCAAAATTTGCATTGACATGAAGTTGTGCAATGCAGAGAACATTTCCAACCTTCTTACATTGCAAGAGTTAAGCCCCGGTAGGCTTTTTTTTCTGTAAGGTACAGAGAGCTGGCTGCAGGAAGCATCTCACTTGATGCCAGGTCAGACTGCTCAGAATCTCTATTCTAGTCTGTGGCCTAATTTGACTTGCTCTTTTCAATTATTTATGTGAGGGATAAGTTTCTGAGACCGTAAGTGTTGGTTTGGGGTTTTTTTCCCCCTTTTTTTCTCCCATGTCTTTATTTTTGTCTACAACTGGTCTCATAGAGATATCAAGAGGCGTCAAAGACCTGTTTGTGTGCATAGTATGTTTATAAACCTTGGCTAAAGCTAGTCCCTAATGTGTCCATGTTGACATCAGCTTAACTGTCTAGTATATATTTGCATCACTGTTTGCAAATTGCTATTAAAAAATGCTCAGTGTTGCTGTTTAACCATTTTCATATTGGCATGTTAAGTCAAAAAGAAAAAAATCCCACCAAACGAACCCTAAACACAGGCTCCACACTGCTCTCTTCCATTCAGTACAACTGAGCTAATTTTCTTGGCCTCAGTGTGCAACACTGCACTTGAAACCTCATTTGTGAGCTGTAGCTCTTAATGAAAATAGTGATAAAAACAGTTCTTTTTTCTGAAAAGGCTCAGCTGGGTTCTGTAGCCTGGGAAGTACTCCAGTAACTGCTGTTATTAAGATCTTTCTCCTTTGCTTTGGAACGCGTAGAATCATTGAATAGTTAGGGTTGGAAAGGACATTAAGATCGTCTAGTTCCAACCCTCCTGCAATGGAAGGATGGGATAAATAAGCAGGAAGTAGGAAGCTTTGTTTCTCTCTATGACCAAGGTATTTTTTCCCCTGTGTGTTTCATGCAATTGTATTAACTCAAAAGTGCCCAAAACCAACCTTGGGTTGCCTTCTGTGGGCAAGGTATTGGCTCCCTGTAAATGCTGCCATGTGTGTTTTGGCTGGGTACACTAATCATGCTCTAAACCATCCTGCTTTGTGGGCAAGATAAAGGTGTGCAGTTCAAGATAATCTTATCCAAAAAAAACCCTGCCTACAAAGAAACAAAATGAACCAAAGTAGGTGCCAGAAGAAGGCCCATAGCTTATATACATTCTGAATGAATGTTCTCTATTAAGTAAGTGGTCTTTAAAAAAGAGAGCCCACAAATTAGCAGAAATAGTTATCTCTGTATGTGATTTCCTGTTAGGACTACTAACATTATAATGGTGGTGTCTAGACTGTCCATAATCTTTCATTCCAGGGCAAACAAAGGAAAGTTTCTGCCTCATCCTCAGAACGCTGTATTTCATAGCTCAGTCATTTTCTAATGTTATGGAAATTATAAAGATCATCTGGATAAACGAGGACTAGTGATTTTTGTTGCTGCCTCAGTGGTGCTACCATCTGTTCAGCTCCCTGCCTACTTGCTGAGATAATTTAACCAGTCTGTTCCTATAGTGCACATTAATCTTATTCATATGAGACAAAATACTAAGGAAATTCTGTTTGCAATAAGACCTTTTTTTCTCTTAACCAAGACATGTTTTACAATTTTTTTTTCTTCTTTATATGAATGCATGCATTGTTTCACTGAGCAATCAGATTTTTTTGCACTGTTTTAACTGTGCTCTAATTTTTAAGGCATATAATTTGTAAAAAATTCCCATTATTTAGATTCATTTTCTCCTGCTAGTGGGGAAGTTGAGGCACAGAGGTCAAGATCCCAATTTTTAACAACTGGCTGCTCTCTTCCATTTGTTGGTTCCTCTGACACTTGGTGATCATCTTGTGAGATGATAGAGGAAGTTTGTGTTGCATCCTGCAGCTCAGAAATTCCCTGGATTCTCATATTCACAGTGCTAACTGACATGTACCCATGGTTCAAATACTGTTTTTCTCAGCGCTCTTGATATTCAAGACGTTTTAACAGTGTTATCATGGATCTATTGGGTTCTTTTTTTATATCCTGCAGATAGAAGACCCAGACTGTCAAGCAGCAGAAGTCTTTCACATCTATTTGTTGTGCTTAAAGACAGAGAATACCAGCAACATTCTGCATTTTCCCTGGTGGAGTATTTAAAGAACCTGCCATCCTCTTTGGCTTGCTATTAAATTATAGGGTTTACAACTGGTTTTCTCTTTAAAGAAAGTTTTTTCACTTTTGGAAATCCCTTCTGCATCAACTCTTCTCTCCATTTCCCAGTTACTCTCAAAGTTGTGTACTGGTGCTAAGTCCAAGTTTCTAATTGAGATTCTAAGCAGGAAAAATTGCATCATTTGCTTTTGTTCTCCTGTGAAAGCCCATATTAATGAAGACTGCCTTATATAAAGCAGTCCCCTTTCACCTTTGAAAACAAAGAGGAGTTCCTGTCTGAAACAAGTACTGTGGCAGTTCAGTGTTCTCAAGAGCTGTACTGAGCTTTATCCAGAGCCTTGGCTGTCCTTATCAGTGCAGTACACAATCAACACCAGCTTTAGTATGATGAAATACATGGTGCAGTCAGAAGGAGCTCATCTCTGAGCTCTTTCCCTGGGCTGGGAGAAGAGGAGTCTTTGGTTTTTCCTCAGAGTCCACCAGAGGGATAGTGCTTGACCTCAAGGCCACTGCAAGGAAAGAGCTGTGCTGTGGGCTGGTGTATGTTTTGCCATCTGCTGCTGTCTTACCTATCCCTTCCAGTCCTACACTTGCCAGAAATGTGGGATCCTATTCAAAGCTCAACAGACTGACAGTATTTTAAAGTTTCCTGTCTGTATTCTTCCCCTGGTTACTCTGGATTTGGATCAGAGTAAGGATTTCTGTAGAAGACAAAGGGGCTGATGCTAGAGCTTGTGGCACAGGGTATCTCTTACTGCAGTCTGTTATAGCTAAGTAAAACATGTGAAGGTAGTTTTGTAGTAGGAAAAAAATAAGATTCAGGTGTGATTAGTCAAGCTCTGAGTAACCCTGACATTACCTTTCATTTCAAGCTAACATTCAGGGTCTTGTCAAACATAAAAGAAAGGACACATTTTTTTCCAGGTATTAGCTGGTAAGTGTTAGAATCCTCATGCTAACGTATTATACTGGTAACACCTGATGAGGCTGAGCTCAGCCATGTAACATGCAAGAATATTATGACTGACTTTCTCCATTGTATGTTCTTAATATAGGCTTATTAACACACAGTAGCTAATATATGTTAAAATATGCAGTTTCACCTAGGGGAGTCTGCACTGTGGAGACAAAAGTTTGTGTCTATTGTTGTTGCCCAGCCTCTCCTGCCAAGCTGAGAGCCAAGAATATCACATCTATTTTACTGACAGTTGGGTTTTCTTTTGATATGATGAGTTGTGTTTTTTTTTTTTCTTTATTAGGTTTTTCCAATTAATATGATAATGTGGTTTTAAAATGAAAGGGAAATTTGGGAGAAAATTTTCATTACAAAGGAAAAAAAAATGCTTTAATTGCCAGAAAGGATCTGCAAGTTCATAAAGCTTCAGGGGAAAATGGTATTGGAGACCTGTCTGTCCCTCTGTCCACAAGACAGCTTAGCACAGTGACATAGACTGCTGCTGTTAGTTTCTGTTTCTGATTTTTGTCATTCAGGTATATTTTCTTCCTTTTTTTTGGCAAATAGTAGCTTAGAATGTGTGTCATCACTGAGGTACTAATGCACTTTGTTGATAAAGTTTGGCAAATAAGCAGCTTGCAAGATTAGTAGCCTTGTTTTGTGTTCCTGCCACTTTGAGTTTAACTATTATACCTCTCATTTGAATGTCTTGTTTAACCAAATGGCAGATATTTGAGAGAAATTAGTATTTGCTGCCAGTTCAGGGCATTCATGCCTCTTGTTGATGAAATAGGGATAAAAAGTAAGGGTTAGGGGCACAAGAAACATTTTGTCAGCCTTTACTATGGAGAAAAAGGACCACAAATGGTACAGGAGAGAAAAAATTAGTTGGTGGTGTTAGGCAGGTCAGGATGTTTTTATTACTGAGTTTAGAACAAGTCAGGGCAGGAAAAACTTCCAGTACAATGTTTGCATTTAAGGAAAATGGTTGGAAAAGATTCACTGGGCTTTCTCTGGGTTACCCAAACACTTCCCCAGGGAAATGAGAAAAAAGAAAATGAAAGTCTGTCTGGAACAGGAATGTTTCATTGAGCTTGAAATCTGTGTCCTGTGTTAGGAAACTAGCATGACTACTGTTAAGTAGGTAGTTTACTGGGAAAAGCAGTTTCTAAGTAAAACACTAGCTTGCTCAGCGTCAAATAGCAGCCTGTTGGAATAGTGTTAGAGCAGCTCCAGTCCCTTAATGAGACTGACTGAGGAAAACTTTTAGGTTTTATGCTACATTTATTTATGAAAGCAAGCAAATAAGGGTTATATTAGGAGAAGCAGTTGTGATACCATAGTGCGCTAGGCTAATAACCAGAAGTACATCTGAATTCTGTCTAGATGCTCATGAAAGCCAACTAACATGGTAACTGAGGGGCTCAGGAGTGTGTGGGAAAAGCATTTAGGATTCAGAAGATGATGTCTTATTCTTTCGTTGCTACGTAGCAGCTGTCTCCAAAAGCTTCCTATTTAGTGATGATAGGTAGAAAGTTTCCACAGGGAAAGTGATATTTCATACTTTCTCAGGACCAAGGCCAGAAATGTGTTTTTAACTTAAACTTGAGGGTTTGAATTGCACATAGAAAGAAATCCATACCTCATGGAAATCCAGGGATTTTTACTTATTACCTTGCACACAATTAGTGTGATTCATAATGGAGTTGTTCTTTTCCTAAAGCAGCTCAGCTCTCTTCCCTGTGCTTGCTATAGCCATGCCACTCCTGCAACAAACACCAAACTGCTGCATAGTAATGCCTGGTGTACTCTGGAACACCAAAATGGCTAACACTTAAATTTTGTATATTGATCTCACATACTGGAGCAGTTTGGCCGCTTGATCACATAGAGCCTCCATAGATCAAGGCAAGATGAGGGCAAAGGACAGGCAGATGTGGCTGCAGGATCAATTTTTTTCTGCTCATGGTTTCAGTCTTTGACAAGAGGTAATTGTACTCTGTACAAGCTGAAGAAAAATTACCTGTGCAGAGAAACTACCATGTGATCAAAGGCAGAGGCTATTAAAGGCGTGCGGAGTCTCCAACAGGAGTAATGCAGTGCCAGAAGTAGGGATCACATCAGAAGTTCTGTTTGGCGGATTTTTCCCATTCTCCCATTGCATTTGTTAATGTCCTGCATTACATTGCACAAAGAGTGTGGCGCAAGTGTGTAGGTGTGATGCATATGCCTTGTTCCATACATATATTTGTATGTAGGCACATAAGATCAGGAAGATGCAAAGTTAATTCTCCGGTTGAGATGCTGGGTAAACTCAAGCTTAGTATAATAAGAGCCTAAGGAATTGTTAGCAGCCTGGGTCATCTTTCCTATAAACAGTGATAGCAATATTTCAAAGATAAAAAAACTGAGAATGGTCTACAACTGTATAGATATGACATGGAATATATTGATCAGTTAATGAAGGGAAGTTCATAAATCTGATCTTACTCCTGTTGCTTGTCTGAATTCTGACCTAGCTCAAACATGATGTTTTTCTTCCCTGAGGACAGCAATTTTACTAGATGGATTATTCTGCTGCGCTTTTTTGCAGTGTATAACTGAATTCAGTTGTGCTGCATCAAGCTATTGGGCATACGACAGAGTAAGAACAGAAAAACTGGCATTTAAATAGTTATTTGCTGAAACTGATACTGGCTTTCATTAGTGATGATGTTACATCAAGGTCCTGGTTGAGTACTTTGAAAACTCAGAGGAAATTTAAGAACACTGTAATAAGCTTGGAGCCATCCCCTAATGTTTTGTTACATTTTACATTAAAAATCAGTTAGGAAAAAAAACAGTGGAAGCATGAACTATTCGTCAGCAGCGACTGGCTGGGATTTTGGAAGGCGGAAGGAGCAATTAAGACTTTGGACTGCAGTCGTTTCCTGACGCAGAAGCTGCTTTTCAGTAGCTGGAGATTTACAGTCTAGCGCTCGCATGTTACACATGGGTGCCCTTGCACCGTAGGGGGCATTGCTGCCGAAGGATACCTGGGGAGGCTGTAACGCTGCATGCATCATCCCTAGGTGGCTCAGCCTGCCAGGGCTGGGCAGGGGGGACAGTCTGGCACCCCTGTTTCACCCAGCTGTCACCCGGATGCTCAAAGGCTTGGGTGAAGTTTGAGTTCAGAATTTACTGATACTGAGATAGATAAGGCTTAGGGAAACATGTATTTGAAATCAAGTGTTTTCCCCTCTACTTCTCACATGGGTATGTTTTTCCAGTTTTCCATAAATCTGGAAAAGGAATAGTTCTTCATTTATCAAGGTCCTTGAGCACAACTTCAGCAAGGACAAGGAAACTGATCCCCTCTCTTGCTGAACTTGGGACTTTGCAGCCTGGCTTTGAGAGCTGCCAGGTCCCTTTGCTCAGGTATGCTTTAACAATCACTGAGATTGTTATTTGCCATGAGATACTGTCCTCCTCGTGCCACAAAGCGTTTATAGAAAATTATTGTGCTTTAGTGAATGTCGTCTTTAGGTAACTAAAGGGCTGGTTCAAGTGTTTTGTGAGTGTTCCCCGTTCGGTTATTTTTGCCCTATTTTACTAATACTTCGGTCATCTGTTTCAGCAGAAGGCTCCTGTTCTCAGACCAACACCCATCATGAGCTAGATGGAAATCCAGTAAAAACAAATGATGAAAGGAAAACAGTGGTGGTTTTAAAGGGGAATACAAGAAAATAGAAAAAAAGAAAAGATGTCAGTGTCATTTTAATATGCAAAGTCAAACAATCCCATAGATTCACTGCTATTTTACTCCCTGAGAAAATATGACATTTAATGGCATTTTTATTTTCTGTTTTGATGCATTGCAGGCAGTGAATAATATTCACTGGTTATTCAATTTCTAAACCAGTAATTTAATTCTGAGGTTGTCCTGCCATGACCAAAATGCTTGAATAACATCTGTGAGAGTTACAGCATTAACAGTCAGCCCGTGCACTGTGTTCTTATGGCATGTATTACGTTTGTATTTCTGTTCTGCATGCCAGGCAGCAAGAATCTTGTTTGCTCAGTCTTTTAAGGACAAAATAAAAAACTCAATGTAAAAATTACTACCATTGACTGCAATACATATAGAAAGTATATCTGTGAAATTTGTAGTCTGTATTAAAATAAACAAAGGGCAGATTGTAAAAGCCAAGATCAGGTTTGAAACCAATTTGTATTGAACAATCAAGAGTACTAGTGTTACAGAGATACCTTATGAGTACAGGTATTTTCACTGTCCATGTCAATAAATTCAAGTGCCCTTCAGTGCAGTTTACTTTATCAAATCTTCTGTGTAGCCAGTTGTGTCATGAATCAGCATGTGTGCTGTCATGGATACAAATTATGTGTAAATTTCAGTCCTAAAGTATGTAGTTTACAGACAGCTGAGGTATTTCAGCTGTATTTGCCACTGAAGTCACCCAGATATATTACCTAAAATAAAAATATGAAGTCTTTGAGGAAAAAAAGGCATTAGTCATCAAGCCATTTTCATCTTTTTAATATGAATCAACTCCTGTTTCTGAATTGGTGTTTCTGTTCATGCCACAGAAGATTAAGGAGGGGTGGGCAGGTGTTCTGCGCACAAGGTCAAATAAGCTTCAGAATGCTGTGCTTATTTCTGTGGCCGATGGCTCATGTTACATGGATTTTAATTACTGAAATTACTCCTAACTGAGGAACTGTTCTCTTAATAATGACAGCATTGGCCACATGATAACATTTGATTTTTGTGGCACTGATGTGTTTATTTAAAGATGCCATGTCTCTGTCCTTGTGGAAAAGAAGGTGAACAACTTTCTTGTTGCTTCTCCTTTTGTGGCAACCTCTTATAGCATATTGATATTTTTCAGGGAGAACTTGAAACAGTCTATTGTCGTTGGGAGGATGGTGGGTGTGGAATCACAAAGGGCTTTTAAAATATCAGCTGACTATCTCCAAGAACAATTTTGTTGAGAGAAGCTCTATTATGACCATGGGCTTACAGAGCTCCTTTGATGCTCAGCTCTCGCAGCTCCTCTGCAGCACAACAGAGAATGTCCCAGCAGATGACTACTTCAAATAGATTTGTACCTGTGAATAGTTTCTTTGTATCCTTTAGCTATTTATTCATACTACTTTTTAGAAAGTATTGATGGTTTCTTCTTTGTTTCTTTCAATGCACCTCTCTCCCAATCCAGTGTGAGAAATCAGGTACAAGAAGGAATACAGAATGTGAATTTGGGGTATCCTATTTTTTTTCCCCAGACATCTAGTTACTGTTGCCATCATCTGCATCTCCCTACAGTTCCGCTGTATGTCATTCAAGGACAGCTAACGAGCTTGCTGTGTGGCAGGAGCTATTTGGAATAGCTCACTTCTCACATGCTCTTCTCTTTGTAGAGGTGAGAGGGAGGTAGATGAAGACAGGTACAGTGGTAAAAAAGACTCCTGCAGAGAGGAACTGATGCATTTATTTGTTCTGCTTTTTCTGGGCAGAAGTAGTACTTTTTTCCTCTTGCAGTGTGAGAGACTGAGGTTCATATTAGACATTCAAAAGAGATTTCTGACAAAGGCAAAAGTCAAGTAAGGAAACGAGTTTCTGGGAAAGGTGATGAGGTATGTTGTTGAAAGTGTTTAAGAGATTAGACGGATACCATGAATGACATAGATGTAGTTGCTTCTATCCTGCAAAAGATGAATTGACTAGGTGCTGCCCAGGGGAGCCCTGTAAGATCCATTTTTGTATGTTTTTTATGAATTTTTGTGAGCTGAGGATCAGTATTAATTGCATGCCTGATTAATTTGAACTCAGCCCCATACTAATTTAGCTTCACTGTCCCAGCAATCAGATTTGTTAGTACTGCTACCCAGCCCTGGGTCTCTGTGTCAATATGCTCTCAGCTTCCTGAGCAGTAACACGCCATGGCAGCACAGTCCTCCCACAGCAGGAGAAGACAGAGGCACTTGCTCACAGACATCAATATTGCAATGTCTAGCTGGTATTTACAAGATGAAAGATTGGCTTGGCATGCTAATTAAAGAAAGCAGAGCTTGGATAGTATTGTAATGCAGTGCGGGATGGAGAGGCTGAGCTGACAGCCCTGGCCTGGCACGTGCGTCCCTCAACAGCATGGCTTGATTACTGGTGTAAGGAATATAATGAAGGTAGTATTGAGCTAGCAGTAAGCTGTAATTAAAATAGCTCTAAGTTCTAAGGAGGAGAGGCAGTTGCCATGGGAAATGGAAAGCTTACAAGGAGCTTAGCTCTGTGCCTGAAACATGGGAGAATGGAATTGCTGCCTGGCACACTAGGAGACAGGTTACCACAGTGAGCTCTGAAACCATTCTGACATCAAAAGTTCAGCTAAGACAGCAGAAAGCAGTGTAAAAGCAAGCAGTCAATAAACAGAAGCATGTTTTTCCATACCATAATGGGCTCTAAAATAGTCAAGTTTACCTCTCTTATTTAGGTGCTTTGTTGTTTTTTCTCTTTCTTCCTTTCCATCCTCAGGAGTTCACCTTACTGCTCCCTACTCTGCAGCATTTCAGTGCATAAGTGAAATCTTAGTCCTGCTGAAGGCTATATAAATTTTACAGTTTACATTGATGGGGCTGGGTTTCCACCTCTGGAACTTGGAATAGATCATATAGTTATTGCTGAGCAGCAAACATAGCCAAAATAGAAATGGCGTGTTGTCCTGTTCTCTGCCACCTGCTACCACTAGTCTCTGTGTGTCCACCCTGTCAGCAGTGTTAGGGAGTATCAATGCCATTAAAACTAACTTTTCATTTGCTTGTTTTCTGGAGTGGCTTGCTGCCCCTGATCTGGATGATGCAAAAGCTACTGTTGGCCAGTGGGAGGGTCAGGACCTGGAAACAGCAGCTGTGGGACTGCAGAGCTTAAACTGATCACAGACCCACACCCTGTTAGCACAACTTCTTGTTTGTTGGGTAGCCTGTGCCCCTTTGGGTCTAGAAGAAAATTTAGCATTTTACACATGACAGATGGCCTCTCAAAGAGATATGTATAACTGGCAGATGCATCTCCCAGGTGATCACTTAGGCCTTAAAACCAGCTCTCAGTTTCTTGATGAGCTTGAAAAGTCCTGTGTGGCTTCCCCATCAAAAAACCTGCCTTGAGGCATTGTCATGTAGAATCACTGCTGCTGGCTTCTTAAACTGTGGATAGAAAGCGTAAATCTTCATAGGAAAGGTTGTAATTGGGGGAAAAAACTGAAAGCTGGCATTCAGTCCAAAATGACCAAGACCCCACTCCTGGTTTTGATGGGTTTTCTGTTTTTTTTTGTTTCAGTTTGTTTTAGTTTGGTTTGGATTTTTTAATTTTTTTTTGTCTGTTTTTTGTTTTGGTTTTTTTTTGTGGTTTGTTGTTGCTTTTTGTTTTTTGTTTTTTTTTTCTGAGCTGATTTGGCAAGAGCAAATTAGGTTTGGTATCCTTATATAAGTACCCAGTCAGCCATGAGATAATCAGCAATGTATAGTGGGCAACAGCCCACTTGGGAGAGTGCGATCTCGAGTGTCTGTTACTCAGGCACTGTTCATTGAAGTTGGAATAATAAGGACATGGCAAAATAATTCAGCTAAGGTGTGACATTAAGCAGTAGTGCCCTCTCCACCACTGGCAGCATGCTTCTGCCCCATGCTCTTCACCCTTACCAGAGCATGGGGGCAATGGGGGAGCCCATCTTGCTCCTGCAGCAATGGGGTCTGGCAGATGGCAGCAACAACACAGCACAGAGGAAGCTGGTGAAGGATCTAGAGAGTAAGTGATTTGCGGAACAGCTGAGGGAACTGGGGTTGTTTAGCCTGGAGAAAAGGAGGCTCAAGCATACCTTATTGCTCTCTACAACTACCTGAAAGGAGGTTGTAGCGAGATGGGTGTCGATCTCTTCTCCCAAGCAATAAGTGAAAGGACAAGAGGAAATGGCCTCAAGTTGCACCAGGAGTTATTTAGAAGACAAAGTTATTTAGAAGGTGTGGTGCTTAGGGACGTGATTTAGTGGTGGTCTTGGCAATGCTAGGTTTATAGTTGGACTTAATGATCTGAAAGATTCCTTCCAACCTAAATGACTCCATGATTCTATAAGTGGCAGGGGGACTGTCCATTGGGCTGTGGCTGCTTCTTGGGTGAACATGGTTTTTTCCCATTGGCACGCGGAGAAATTTGAAAGCCAGTATAGCCCTGAACGAACTGTGGAGAATGCTGCTTTTGCAAGATGTTTTCAACCTGCTCCAAGGCATTGATATGTTATCATTTTTCTTTTACCCTGTGTTACAGACAGAGTGGGAGAGAAATGCACTTTGGTGAAAGGTGTCAGGGAGGCCCCCCTATTGAGTCACAGGGTTCAGAAAGGACTCCCTTGCTTTTTAAATGCCTTCTCAGGGAGGAGTTTAGATGTGGCTAGATCTAATCTTAGGCTTGAGCAATGGTTTATACCTAGAGGATTATAGGTGTAGTCAATCCTTTATACCACTTTGTCCTGCAGGATTAAGGTGGTCAATCTATATATATGTGTGTGTGTGTTTATAAAATAATGGTTTTATTGAAATTGATAATGTTAGTAGGCTAGATAACTTTTAATCAGAATTCTGTAATCAGAATATGCAATATAAATGTTTAGATCTACAATTCACTGTAACTTACTGTAGTTATCATTTACTTTGGTTATTAATCCCTATTTATTAAATCAACAGTTTAAAAACTAGCTTAATAATTATTAAGTGGATTGATGTTACCCGTACCAATGACCGTGAGCAGCACTCTTTTGCTCAGGAGGAGTAACCTTGAGAGGCTTCCTCACTCAAAGGATGAATTTCTACACACTCCTAGGAGGGGTGTGCTGGAATCTCTGCTGTTGAAAGGTAGGACTAAGCTTTTGTAGTACAAAGTGATTGACTGTCAGTCATTTATTACCAGGATGGATTTGCTAACTCAATGAAACATAATTTATTTTCAAATGAGGCATTGTTACCATTTGTTTCTCTGTCAGGAAACATCTGGTTTAACATCCTTGTTGGTTCCTGTCAGGAAAAATCTGGTTTCACATCATCGTGATGTTTGATTTCATGAGGTTGTTGAATCAGGGTGGTTTCAGCATTCTTCAACACCAAAACCAGCACGATCCACTCCATCGCTAGTCGTTTTGGAGCTGTTTCACCCCCACTCAGGCAAAGCATCCTGCTACACCCCATCAGTGTGGTATTTAGAAATAAATTCTCTTGCTTCTTAGAAATGTTTAATGCCTCTAGAGCTGCAGGAGAGTACCAGATGAGAATTTTAAGTTTGAACTAAACAACCTACAGTGTCCTTCTCGTGGCAAAACTTTTTACAGTCAACTGATATTTTGCTATTTGCAATGATCGTATGTCAATGTGTGATGTCATTCTGCAGATATGCAGAAGGATCATATAACCCTGGAGTCTCAATTTCTTCTGATGCTGTTTTAATACAGTTTAATTCAGTAAAGTTTCTCTTCCATTGAATGAACTACTCAGGAATGTTAGAGCAGTCTTTGCTACAGGGTGCTAATATTAATTACATCTAGTTATCATTATTATCATAGAATGGTTTTGGTTGAAGGGACCTTAAAGATCATCCTGTTCCAACCCTCTTGCCATGGCCAGGGACACTTGCCACTAGACCAGGTTGCTCAAAGCCCCATCCAGCCTGACCTTGAACACTCCCAGGGATGGGGCAGCCACAGCTTCTCTGGGCAACCTGTTCCAGTGCTTCACCACTCTCACAGTAAAGAATTTCTTTCTAATATCTAATCTAAATCTACCCTCTTTTAGTTTTTAAAGCCATTACCTCTTGTCCTGTCACTACATGCCTTTGTAAAAAGTCCTTCTTGAGCTTTCTTGTAGGTCCCCTTTAGGTATCAGAAGACTGTTATGAAATCTCCCTGGAGCCTTCTCCCTCTTCTCCAGGTTGAACAACCCCAGGTCTCAGCCTGTCTTTGTAGAAGAGGTGCTCCAGCCCTCTGATCATCTTCATGGTCCTCCTCTGCACTGGCTCAGGCAGGTCCATGTCCCTCTTATACTGGGGGCCCCAGAGCTGAACAAAGTGGGGTGTCCTGAAAATAGAGGGGGAGAATCATGTCTCTCAACCTGCTGGCCATGTTCCTTTTGATACAGCTCAGCACAGAGTTGGCTTTCTGGGCTGCAGATGCACACTGCTGGGTCATGTTGAGCTTCTTGTCAGTCAACACCCCAAGGCCTTTTTCTTCAGGGCTGCTCCCAATTCATTCTCCACCCAGCCTGTAGTTTTGCTTGGGCTTGTCCTGACCCAGGTGCAGCACCTTACACATTATTATTAATTAGATAGCAATTTTCTATTTTAATTAACAGAAATAATTAATGCATAATTTATACATAATTAATGAATTAATACTAATGTACTAATTGCTACAAATACAGTCAAATCAAGCCATGTTTCAGATGAATATGTATGATTAGACATTTGTATGTTATGTCAATTTATAAATAAGTCATTACAATATTATATGACTGTTAGCAGGAAAATTAAATACCTGAACAATCAGAACATTCCTTAATTCTGTCTTTTTATATATACTTGTATTCCAATGTCAATAAAACAGATATTTTATAGAGATTTATATGTAGCAGGATTTATGATAACTACGTAAATGGGCCGTGTAATTGCCCTTTTAAGAAATACACCTTCTTTAGACTTAGTGATTCCAATTAAATGCACTAAGCATTTCAGATGATTATATTATTAGATAGTCTGTAAATGCTTTATTTAAGAGCTGTTGCTGGTGAAGGAACTTGAAACATACATTACCTTGACCTAGGCTTTTATTCAATATGCTGTAGCTAACAAATCCATGGCTTTTTTAATCCTTGGCTTTGATAGTGCTGTCATTTTCTAAGCATATCCATGTAAGGTAAAGATTATAGGTACTTACGTTATTCTACAGATATATTTTCAAAAATATCTTGTGCACTTTAGCACATCTGCTTTTTTCCTGGTTTGGAGACACTTAATGGTAGATCAAAAGCTAAGGAATGTCAAAATCATACATAATTTCAAAAGTTAGTGGTTTCTGGGTTTGGACAACTAGAAGTGGTGTTCGTGCTTTAAAGTGGTTTGCCAGTATAGCTGATCTGTTTGGATCAGATATAATATCATGAACTTTAATAATGCCAGCTGAATGAACTTTTTGAAGGATGAGATCAGATAAATTCAGATTAAAAAGGAGGATGCAGATGCCTAACACTGAGGAAAAAAAAATCTTTGAAATAATTTATTTTGGGATTGTACTGAAAGGGAAACAAAAATGGTTCTGCAAGAGATGCTCTGTCCCTGCTTAGCTAGGCATTTATATGCATGAATCAGCAAGACCAGGCTGCAAATTCTGCACAAGGGTCAGACCAGGTCACGTTAGGTGATTCACAAAAATCTCATTATGGTTTTGAATATCTCTGGAAACATGGAAGATGTCATTCTTTCAGTTCAAGATGAATATTCCTGTATATGACAGGGAAACTTAAATAGTCTAGCCAGAGGACCTTCTTTGGGGACTTTAGACAGTTGATGGTAAATAAAAGAAACTGGTCCTCACTCTTCTGTTTTCCTTTTCACCCTCTCTTCTCTCAACTTCCCTTTTCCCTTCAGACTGAAAAATCGGGGTCTGCTGGGGCAAGCTAGGTATTTTTCCAGACTGGCTGGGTCCACCTGGCTGCCTCTTCCCTGGCATGGCAAGTGTCTTTCTGGGTCTTTACCTTGTACTATTTTCCTCTTTGGATTCTTCTGTCAGTAGAAAGGAGGAAGGGTGCCTTTCCAGTGATGTCCTGATGTCCTGCTGCATCATGCTGGTGAGAAGAATGCTTTCTATGATGCAGAATTATGTTTTCCATTGTTTATGGAAAACAAAAATGTACCCACAATTCACACTAGAGGCTTCTAAAGAGAAGATATAATTGGGCTTTAAAGTTTCTAAGAGTGTATCTGTATATTCTCTAATGAATCAAAGATATTTTAGGGTTTGATTATTTTTTTCTCATTAATTTCTCATTGATTTATTTATACTTGCTTGTTGCCAAGTGGATACAAGCAATATATTTAAAAAGAAACCAAAATCGTTTGTTAGCTGGTTTAATTTCATGACTGAATGATCCTGAAGGAAGTCCCAAACCTGATTTTGGCCGAAGTTCGTTGGTAGTGCTTCCTCATGCCAAGTTAGCACGTTTGTAATTAAATTTGAACCCCAGTTAAATTGTATTTTCTTTATATGCCTATTACTGTTTTTAATAAAAAGTATTTTCCTCTGCAGAATAAAGTGAACATCACATGCACATTTACATTGAGATGTCAACGAACACATGAGATTATATATTGGTCTGAGCATAAACTTTCTATTACATTCAATTTACTGCTAGTGCAATAAAACTGTCATCAGATTGAATGGAATTTTATACTGCGTCAGTATAATACAATAAAATTAAATTGAAAGTATATGAATTTTCCACTGTTCTTTTACTTGTGAGTTATTAAAATTAGAAAGTTGCACACAGCATCATGCTATGGCTTGCATACTCCAACAGGTGAGTAGTCAGGGTAGTTTGAGGCATATAATTAACTTCTGATTATGAGGTTGTTTTACAGTGTGAAAGTGAAAATTAGTATGCTTTACTGTTGTAAGGACATGAAATCTTTTAAAGAAAATTTGTATGAAAAAAATATAGGGGGAAAGCCCAAATACTGGTTCCTGTGTTTTGTTTGGGATAAAAGCCACCAGACAAAAACCAGAAATGAGTCCAAACTTGAGGAAATCAAAAGCCACCAGAGCTCACTTCTCACTTTGGAGATGAGAACACCCATCTTCAGGTTACTGTCCCTTTTCTTTCGTTAAATGACTCGATATGACACAAGAGTGTAAGAAATGGCTTCCTTGGGCAACACTGGAGGTGTTCGAACAAAAAATCTCTTCAGAATCATACAATTTTTCATAGTTCTTTCACATAGTGTTCAACATTAGACATTTCCATTCTTTCATTTTAAAGTACCTTCTTACTTGCTTTTACTTGATATTCCTTGATATTGATATTCCAATCCTTGGTATTACTTGATATTCCAATCAGTTAAATGTATTCCAATGTATCTGCATGCACAATTTATACAATGTACTCTGTATATAGCATATGGAATGCAGCATTTTAAAAGTCTATCCTGAATCAAAAATAATATATTCATACATATTGCATTTAATTTTGGTAAGAAGTACAAAAATTTATTATTTAATATTTATATTCCACTGATGCTAGACTTATCATGGTTATATTCTACAGATATGGTCCTTGCTCCTGTAAAACCTGAAGATGTCTTTCACTTTTCATATATGACAAGTCTGAAAATACATGTGTGTACTAGTGGATAGCTGACCTGAACAGACTTTACATCAACTGAGCCTCCTGTTTTTCATTTTTTATGGTCTGTTCTGTTATGCGTAGGTTCGTTAGATGTGCTGTGTAACTGACATCTTCCATAATTAGTGCTCACATATAATGAGATGCAATGCTGACAAGGACTCTGTTGTTTTCTATAGTTTCACAGAAAGGCCTTTTCCTTTTTTTTTGGCACTGATCCATTAAAACCATTGCACCATGTTTCAGCTGGTAACTGGGAATGGAAATAATTTACAGCCATTAAGACTTTGCTCATGTATCATTAGCTCCACCTCTTGGATTAATTTGGTTTTTACAGATCCAGTAGTTCATAGGGGAATCCTCTCTGGAAATCTAAAATGTCCTGAGGCAGTGCCCTTGTAAAAGCACATGGCTCAGCTGCTCTATCCTGCAAGTTTAATGTTCAGTGCTTGATTACCAATTAATTACAAATTATTTTACTAATAAGTTAGGTTACATTGTCCTCTAGTGGCTCATGTAGATAACTGCCCTGCTGACAGACTCCTTTTGCCTTGTGTTTAATAGATTGAAGACTAGTTCACTTCCACAAAATGCCTAGGGATCTTATATGAAGGAAAACAGAGGAGTCCTCCGGCATATCCTGTGGCTACTCTCATAAGCCTCAATAACATCAGGCTTTTGCCCTGTAACATGGAAGCACCACTTTTCATAGGAAGCAGTGATAGCAGTAGGGCACATAGCAGATGGACATTTGTCAGCATCATGCAGTTGCTCACAAATAGGAGGAAGGTTCAGGGGGTATGGAGAATAATGCCAGGGTGTTTGCAGTGACAAGATGCATGTTTTACATTACTTTGAAAAGGTGATACTGTATTCTGTAATGTGCTGAGTTTGTTTTGCCCCTGTGGCAGAGCAGTGGGATTGCTTCTGGCAGAGGTCTCAGCCCAAAGCAGAGCAGGCAGTGCTGCGGTAGGCATGGCAGGCAGGATGTATCTGGCTTCTGCTTCCCTTTTCTTTCTGTTTCTTTCTTGACCAAATGCCATGAGTAATGACAAATAAAGTTTGCGCTGCAGAAATAGTTCCTCTGCATGTAAGGAGAGCACTATAAGTGTTTCTGTTTATACCTCCAAGGTTATGTATAGAAGCAGCAGTTACAAGTGGTGAAGGAATGCTGTTTCTCTCTTCATAAAGAAATGGTGATAGCTCATGTTTTCTGTTGCTGCTTGCAATACTAACGACAAAAGAGTACTCTGACTTTACAGAGTTAATTGTCAAGGCTTTTTCAAAGTAGCATGCCTTGTACTCTATCAGGAAAATTATATATCAGGATTCCGTAAAACCTATTTGCTCAGGTCCTCCATCTCTGGCCGTCTTTCTTATTTCTCCCTTTCTGAAAGGCCTTCCTCTCAATAAGCATTGTTGATGTCGGATCCAGTTCCAATCATGAGCTGACCCTCAGCTGCCTTTTTCGCATCATGATGGTGAGCTCACTCCAGTAAGGCTCTTGGAATACTTGCTGCTACCATGCCGAGAGCTAAGTGGCAGAACTCCACACAGCTTCATTCTCCCTGGGCTCCTGTCACCATTGGATGGATGTCAGATGGTTGCTATGTATTCATTGGGGGATCATCCTCCAAACACAGTGAGAGTTGCAGAGCAGCTTAATTATACTTGATATAGAAGAGTCATGCATTTGGTGTTGTCCGGGTACTGACACAGACTTGCACGTGTACCCACACTTAGCAGTTGCAAATAACCACCACAGCTGAGAACATGCTGACAGAAACAAAGCACATAAAAGCAGCCTGAGGTATAAAACGCCTTTACTTTGTGCAATCATCTGCGATGCCATTCTTACAATACACTCAGAGGTTTATTAGGCAGTGATGGATGTGGGAATATTTGCACAGTTACTTTTATCGAGTGCTTTGTGACTTTTCTGCCACCAGGGATCTTTTTAGTTGCCTTCACTTAAGAAACAAAGTAGTTTCTTTATTTCTTCTTAATTAGGTGCCAGGAGGAGGGTGATTTCTCTTCAGAAAAGCTTCCTTTTAAAAAGTTTTCTTGTAACTCTTGCATCAACCTATTTTTTTTCATGCTTTGCAGTGTTATTTTGCAAGGGTTTATTTAACCTAGGTGCTAAGCAAAGTTGTGTTTATCCTCAATTCAAAACGTTAGGTTTTATCCTTTATGTACCAAAGGGTGAGTTGTATAGGTTGATCTAGATTGAGCTCCCTGATTACAGTTTCTGCTGTAATGATTTCTTGAACACTTGACTTTTATCAGGTAGCTATCAGGCCAGTGGTTGCTCTTCCACCAGACTGGAATCTTTTACAGCTCCTCATTACTGCTTCCCAGACATGCTCTTTCTGGCGCCCCAGCAGCGAGGAGGCTCTGCCCGATCATTAAGGTTGCAGTAATACTTCCTTCCACCAGCTGCTGTGGCAATGCTCAGGTTCCTCCTGCAGGCAAGAAGAGGATGACCAATCACGCGTATTTCTACTAAACAGGCAAATGCGGATTCTCTTCAAAGTAAAGAGGGAACCATCTTGGATACCATTCTCATCCAGCTGTGTGTTAACTCCATCTTCCTGTAGTGCATTTTACATCAGGGGTATGCCAGTAGAGTCTTAGCAGCATAGCTTGACCCTTGATGTCAAACTCAGAACTGGAATCTGGTGAAAGTAGTTTTTGGTGAAACCGATCCCTCATGACCTCTCCTCAGAAGGCTGTCTGGGAACTGTATGTACTAATGGGAAAAATAAAGTGGGATGTTGTGTGTTCTCAGACTTGAGGGTGTAATTCTGCTCAGCACAGCAATGAATTTGTCAGGTATTTGATGAGTGCTTTACAGCCAGCCCTCTGCCTTGCAGGTTCCCCTCACAAACCTTTGTGTTTCTCTAATGCCTGAAGATACAAACAAGTGAGTGCACATTGCTCAGTAACAGATGTTATTACAGAACAGATGCTGTTATTCATTGGTTTTCTGTATGAAAGTAGAAAGCAACCTTAGGGGGAAAACAGGTGGTAATGTTATTTAAATCCAGCTATATCATAGATCAATAAAACTAATGAGATGATAAAGGCTTGCCGTGAAAGGTTTTACATTTCAATAAGCATCTAATATTGAAATTGATTTAAGCAAGCTTCCTTATCAGATTTTCTCATTTTTGCTTTGCCAGCACACACCTGAAATTACTGCGTGGCCTCAGATTAGAAGGTGATGCTGTATTGACTTGCGCTGTTAAATTGTTTCTTTTTGAGAATTAATTCTTTGTTTAGTCTTTTCTAAAGGCAGTGTTCATCATTAAAGTGACTGTGCATGGATGGTAATGTACTTGCATTTTCTCTCACTAGAATAATGAAATGGTAGAACTACAGAGGATACGAATGAAAGATGAAATTCGGGAGTACAAGTTTCGAGAGGCAAGACTCCTACAGGACTACACCGAGCTTGAAGAAGAAAACATCACTTTACAGAAACTGGTGTCCACACTGAAACAAAATCAAGTAAGCATCAAAAGATTCAAGGCAGTATGCTGCAAAATGACACCATTTTCTCCAATTTCCATAATGTGATCCTATAGAGCACTTTGATAGATGTTTCTTTGTATTTTTTCAGTTGAGTTTTTGCTGAACACTTATTCTGAAACAGTGTTGTTGGCCATTTTTGATGTACGGGGAGTCTCTTACCTCAGTTATAGGAAAATTCTGGTGGAATATTTTGTTGCAAAACCTTGTAGCAACAGAGGAATTATTAAAATAGATAGAATTGCATCTTTTTGTTTTCTGCTTTTCCTGTCCTTCCTCCCTGCACCCTAAACTCAGTGCCCAGTGGCAGAGTTCAACTCTCCATTTTTTCTTGGTTTCCTGCACATCCTTTCCTCTTCTGAAATGGAGAAAAGAGGAAATAATCTTCTCCTTGTTCTCCTTTTTCTTTTTTTTTTTTTTTCCTCCTTGCTTCTCAGGTTATCCTGTACCAGTGCTGCTCTCTTCTCAGCCATGCTAGTCCACAAGTTTCAAACATAGGTGAAGGGATGTCAGATATTGCTAGTTTGTCTTTTGTTTTCCTCATTGCAGCAATTTGCAGCTATGGCAAACCAACCAGCTGTAATTCTCACTGCAGTGCAGAGTGCATCCAGAGGAAGCACCATAAAAACCAGCCCCAGCTATAAGCAGTCATGGGGTATGTTCTCTCCCCCATACAAGAGCCTAGTTTCCTTTCTGCTGGGCATATATGTATAGATATACTGCCAAGGAAGCAATCAAGAGCACAGTTATCCTTTAAATTGAACAAAGAGATTTGTTCTCATGTCAGAAAAGTTAACTTGCCGTGATCAAAATTTAAGTATCCAACCTGGAGGATGTAACACTTTCTGCCTTTTAGACACTGCCCAGGCCAGCATAACATTGCATTTCGTAACACTATTTCCTTAACCACAAGCAGAGGGTGACTGCACTGCGTTGTAGCCCCTGGTTTATGTCCTAACCTTCTGCCTTGGTTCAGGGCTTTTATCAAATAGCCAAGATTGTCACAGTTTCTAATGGCAGCCTGGTAACAAAGCTGCCTTATTTCTGCAGGAATATGCAGTACTGTTTCAGCCTTATCTTACTGCTATTTCACCACTCTAGCACAAATGCAATTGAAATATTTAAAACAACAAAGCTGTGCTCCAGAGAATAAGCAGGCAATAGAATTCAGTACATCGTTTCCTTATTTATGAAGATACCTGGACTTTCACATTCCTGAAACTGAATTTATAGCAGATCATCTTTGTGTCAGAGTTATTTACTAAGCCAGCAAATAACCTCCTTTGAGGCATGGATTTTTTCCTCACCAATCTCATAGGAAGCATTTTTCACACTATGAGGAAATTAAAGACCCTTTTATGGACTATTCTGGTTTCCCCCAGAAGAAAATCTGTTTGGAAGTGTTTACATTTCATCGTTATATTTTGTTCTTAATGAAACCAAATGCCACCAGTCCGTGGAGAGAAAAAGCACTGCCATATTTTGAATGGCTTTAAAAATCAGTCATTTTGCATCACATGTTCATGCACCTGTGATTCCTAAAATAACTTTGATCTAAAAGATAAAATTTCAAGATCATTTTATACCTTAGAACTTTAATTTACAAACCCATAAGTTACAAATCTTAGTGTTAAACTGTCATTATCTGGGTTGGGGTGTTTTTGTAGCTTTTGTAAGCAAGAATCTGAGATGCTAACCATAGAGATAATGTAGATCTTGGGTTTTCATATGGATTTAAAATTGAAAAAGGGTTGGGTTTTTTTTGGTTTTTTTGGGTTTGTTTGTTTTCTTTTTTCTTTTTCTCTTGTCCTTAAGTTATAAACATAGCTACTTGATTGGCTTTTATAACTTTTCAGATGGATCTGTCCCTCCAGTCAGAAAAGAGATCAAGTTTCTAAATGTAGATTTTAAAATCTCATGGATTTCCTTTTCTACTCAAGAACTCCCAGTACCTTTCCAAAGGCTTATGAGTACAAGCCTTTTGACAGGTTGATAAATATTCTGCTCCGATAGGAATGGTGGATATTTCTGTTTTCAGCAGAACCTTCTTATAGTTTGCTTGAATATCTATATATGCCAAAAAATATTCTAGACAATGCTTTAAAATTGCAGAGAGTAATGCATAATAATGCATTTGAATTATGAAAGACTGAACTGCAAAAAGTTGTTGTTTTTTTTTTTACAGAAGCATGAAGATTCAGTATTTCTTTATCTCTTTCATCGAGCTATTAAATTATTTTCCCTGGTACTGAGATTTTTTGGTTTTTTATTTTTTTTTCATTTAGAAATAAAAAATAGACAAGTAACACAATTAAATTAAAAAATCAAGGTGTGATCATTTTTACCAGGAGATTTGATCAAGCATGGTCATGGACCTTCCCAAACAAAGCCCTTCCTTTTTACTGATGTGAGATTTTGCAACAGTGGAAAGGAAGATGAGGAGGGCCAGCAAGGAAAGGTGTTCTGCAGTAGGGATCTGCCACATCATCTAGATATTGCTGACCAACTGGTTTCAGGCTAGACCAGGTTTTCCTAGGCTTTGCTTCTTGTTATGTGCAATAGAGAGCTCTGCATATATGCAGGAGCTGCCTTTGAAGAGAGAAGTTGTTCTCGGCTCACAATGCCCATAAATACCTTGATAAAATACTGCACTTGTGTGTGGGGTGGAGAACCTGCCCTCTGAGGAGAAAGAGCAGGGAATCCCTCCAAGCCTGGTGAGACTGCACCAAGTTACTGGGACACACTGCAGGCAGTGCTGTCAGTGCAACAGGTTGCCGAGCACTCCGGAATGGCATTGCTACATACAGTTCACATTGTGCGGCTGAATGAGCTGTTTATTACATTTTTTCTGGTAGTTTAAAAATCTCTAACCATTTGGGGCATCTTAAATTTTAAAGTGATTGTATGAATTGTTTGCTGTTTAATTTTAAAATTAGATGTTTTTTGAATAATAGAGATTCTTGTCTAATGCAGAGAAGAGAGCTGGGGCTCTTCCGACATTTCTGTTCATTCCATCCACATTTTTGAAAACTACTCAGACACCAAGATACTTGAGAGTATCGTGCCTGAGTAACTTTACAGCTGGTAAGAATTTACATATAAAGTCATCTTCAGAATGCTTGCAATTAATAAATCAGACTATACTAACCTGAGATCTATACAGACTGTGATATGCCAACATTGCTTATGGCAATTAATAATAAATCTATGGTTACCAGGGCATCTGCAATGAAACAGCCTTCTTCCCGTTAAATATAGTGTTTATTCTCCTAAGTTACCCAGTGAAAGGTGTCATATTTCTTGATTCTCACATGCTGAAAAAGTGAGCAGTGGAATATTTAACAGAGTGAGCTCCACTTGCATTTTCTGTGCAGCCAGTTCTTTGCAGCTGTGGGCAATGTCTGGTATTTCAAACTGTAGCTTCTCTAACACCTATTTCAGTCACGCTGATAAATGGCAGGTTTTCATGACTCAAGTTTTAGTATTACGAATGTTCTTTGTCTTGTCTAATTCAGGTTGAATATGAAGGCTTAAAGCATGAGATTAAACGCTTTGAGGAGGAGACAGTGTTGCTTAACAGTCAGCTAGAAGATGCCATCAGACTGAAGGAGATTGCTGAGCATCAGCTGGAGGAAGCTCTAGAAACTTTAAAAAATGAAAGAGAGCAAAAGAACAATCTGAGAAAAGAACTATCCCAGTATATCAACCTCAATGATAGTATGTATAATAACCATATTAATATATCAGTAGATGGATTGAAGTTTGCAGAAGATGGGGGCGAGCCCAACAATGACGACAAAATGAATGGACATATCCACGGGCCTCTTGTGAAACTCAATGGTGACTACCGAACCGCCACGGGTAGGAAAGGAGAATCTCTGCACCCCGTCTCTGATCTCTTCAGTGAGCTCAACATATCAGAAATACAGAAACTGAAGCAGCAACTCATGCAGGTAAGAGCTGAATTCAATGTCCTGAAGTGTTTAGACACACATCCTATGAACCCTAGTACCAGCTTTTGCAATAGTTTCCCCCAGTGATGTTCTTGACCACATAATGTCCTGTTCTCAGACCTCTGCTTTGGTGTTTCTTGATATCCAGATTTTGCCAGTAATATTCCCCAGGAAACAGAGTGTCTGTCTGTAGGAAGTCAGTGTGAATTGTGCAGATGTTTAGTGCAAAGAGGAGAAAGGAACCTAGCTGCTGTTGTTGCAGATGGTTAGCTTCTTTGTTTCCTGCTTTAATGATGAAATACTCCTGAAATTGCAAGTAAAGAAAGTACTCTTTCAGTATAACAAAAGCGATCTCGAAAAAACCCACCAAAATACAGAGAGACTTGATTATGCTCCCTTGCAAGTCAGAAGTTTTTGCCATTAAATTCAGTTTGAACAAGATTTGGCATACCATCAGAAGAGAACAAAAGGAGAGGAGTGCCCCTCTTAACCATGTGCTCAGACAGCATGTGGCATGTGAGATACCACAGAGTGCCCTTGTCCATGCTGACAGTCCCGGTGGATGCACAGGCTGCAGGGGGTGCCTTGGGGACCATTCAGTGAGCATTTTTCTCTATTCACCCAAGCCCAGCCCAGGCATAACAAGAATAGGAGCCTGGGATGCAAGCCAGACAAAATCTCAAGCTGCCAGCCCCAATGCTGATGTCATCTTAGAAAGGGGCACAGTGCCACAGAGAGAAAGGGTCCCACTGCCCAAGCTGTTTAGCATCTTCTCTGCCACAAGAGCTTGAAAGGTTTTGGCACCATCAAGTAAACATCCAGCATGTTCTAGCTGCGGGCTTCCAAAAAGTATCTCTTCCAAAGACAGTAAATGTAAATCCTTTACTGCTTCAAATGTAAAAGGTAATTTGGAAGTAAAGTAGAGCAAATTCAATTTTCAGTGTTTGCTAAAGAACAATAAATCCCTATGTGGTCTGTCCTATTTTTGCTGAAGAGGTAATTGCTTATTTACTTCATTGCTAACCTCACCATGGGAAGTTTTGGTTGGAACAGTGACATTACAAACACTGATGACATCCAGAGCTTTGCATGAATAACTTTGATGCAAGACAGATATAATTTAAGTGAGAAAGCTTAAAATTTATAATTTATGTGAAAAATTCTGTCAAAATTTTCCAGTATTAAAATGTAAATAGTATGTGTTTTATGTATATAGGGATATATGAAAAAAATGCACGTGTACATATGTATACACTTTTGTATATAACATATGCTCATATGTATTATATGCAGCTTTTTATTTTATTTGGAAATAGAATGTTAAAAATTAAAGAAAAAGCACAGCTTCTGAATAAATGCTTTGACATGTTCACCTTTTAATACACAGCATAAGCATTTTCAGCCATAATTTACAATGCAGTTTATACAGTGGAAATTTGAAGTGAAAGTTGCTTAGAAATGAAAAAAAGAAGATTGTTTGGGGTATGTTTTGTCTAGATTTTATGAAATTAAATGTTGAGCTTGATGAATCAGAAACTTCTACTTGAAAGATATTACAGCTGCTTTCATAATCTCTGACTTAAAAAATTACTTACTTTACACCTCTAAAGCAAAGAGGCAGAGACTTCTGACAGTCACAGGCCACAAACTTAGGACCCTAAGACTTTAGGAAATAAGCATAACCATTTTTTGGTGCTGGGCTTCAGCACCCTCACACCAATAGTCATCCCCATTGCTTGGTGGTTTAAAGGTTAAAATGTTTATGGTTTAAAATTAAAGACTAGACCTAGCTGGATATTTGATTTCTTTAGATACTGAAAAGGCTTACTGCACAGTGTTGATGTGTACTTTTTATAAAGTGATCAACTTCTCTATTGAGTTTCATCAGCTCACCTTGGTCACACAAATGAAATGTGAAAAATTCCTTCAAACATTTTCCTCATAATAGGTGGGAGATTTAATCAGGTCCAAGGTGACAAAAGGTAATTCTTCAGCAAAACTGGATTTTTTTCTCCTCTACAGTATCTTTGCCATGCAGTGTTCATTCAGGCATATCCCAGTATTTGCTACGTGTTCCTCTTGGTTTCTCCAAAGAGGCTGTACTATGACAGAATTGCTGTAGAAACAGACTCTTTCTTGTGAACTATTTTGACGCCTATAGGACAGCAGGCTCCTTGTTTTTGAGAGAAAAGAAAACATTAGATTTGCTATTTTGCACCCATAAGGCAAATTTTTTCACTCCTCAATCTTAAAATGAAGCCTTCACTGAAACAGTTAGTAGGACAGATATAATTCCTTCTGCAGCTTTGGGATGCTGCTGATCCATGATCTGTGCTGGTCCCTAGGAAAGATTTAATTATAGCTGTTCTCTTTTCATCTTTTAAATCCACTAGGTAAAAAATGTCTTCTGAAAATCCTTGTATTCCAAGATTTTCTTGGAAAAGCTCAAGGCTTTCTGCTCTTCCTTCATGGTTGTTGTCCAGTGGAAAGAATTCCCTATCTCATCTTTAAAGCCTAGGACTTCTCTCTTCCTTCCGTGGTGATTCTTTACCTATTCCTGAGATCAACATCATATTTGGATATTAAAAGCTCCTAAAAAAAAGGAAAAAAAAAGAAAAATCATGCAGCCCAGTTTCTGACACTTCTCCAGGTGCCTGGTGCTCTCTGACAAATATGATACATCTGAGATTCAGGGTTCTTGAGCTGAGTTTTCCTATTAATTTATTCTAATGTCCACTAGGAATTGTTTACTTACATTCTGATGGTATTAAAAAAAAAAGAGCAATTTTAAAATTGGTTCCCAAAGTTGCAAACTGGGGAGGAAATATCTTCACACTGAAATATTTGAAGGGAAGAATGCATCCCAAAATAGGTGCAGCTGCTTTTGAATTGGTTTTAATTTTAAGATGATAAAGATCCTTGCTGCAGTTATTAATTTCAATGTCAAAAATACCCCACCAACTGGACTGAAAAGTAACTGTGATTCCCAGAATTTTTTTGCTAGTGGAAATGGGTGTAGTATTGTCTAAAATGACAAACACAGTTAACATACCTGGAAACAGCAGATCCATTAGTATGCAGAAAGTGTGCTTAGGACAGCACTGGAGCTTTGTTTTTGGTCTTTTTCCCTTTGGAAGTAGGAATATATGTTTATAAATTTAAGCAGAAGCAGATTAGCTTAATCCATAATTACTGGACAAGAATGAATAAAATTTAGTAGATCTATATATTTTATTTTATTTACCATCAAGGTGATCTAGGGTTTTTAAAAGTTGCACATTTTCTCTGGAAAGAAACCTTTCTATTTGAAAGTTGTATTTATTTCCAGAACATATTTATGTTCAGTAGAGAAATTGTCATAAAGATCCCAATTAACTCTGTTATAGTTTTTCTTCATGATAGAGTATGACAGCTGTGATCAGTAATCCAGTAGGATCAATTCTGTCTGATTCATTTAGGTGGACACTGAGACACTGAGTTGTTTTCTCAAAGGAAAGGCTTTCTGGCTGTAAGCTCTCCATTTGCTTTTACACCAGTGCAGTCTACTGCAGCTAAGGTGAGACAGTCCTTTAAATTAATCAAAACTCAGGTTGGTTGTTTTTTCAGGCACAGGTGTAGCTCACCAGCCTGAGGGGAATAAACACCTTCATTAGCTGATGAGGTTAATGTAATTAACACCTAAGCCTGCTGTACTAGGTGGCAACAGCTACAGTTCAGGTGGAAGTTTCTGGGGAGGACAGACCTGGGCAGACTGCTCAACGGAAAAACAAAAAAGAGGTAAGCTACTGAAGAGGTTCCACAGGACAGGTATGGCCAAGAGGTCTGTGGAAAGCAGTCACCTCTTAAGAAAATGCTCTTGTCAAGGGGGAATATTGCCCCATTTTGGATTTTCTTAGTGAGAATGGGCTGACAGGGGGCATGAGCAGCAATGAGGGTGGTAGGGAGACTGAAGCAGCAACAAGGGAACAATGTCAAATGGAGAAAGGTATCAATAAACTTGTGGTACTTGGCTGTCCTCTTTGGCTCAGACTGTGTAGTGCCTAAAATGGAGTGCCCTGTATCTGAGGAGACAGACTCTTCCTGGATCATGTTTTCCAGTTTTTAAGCCATCTGTGTGCAAGCAAACTAGGCTGATTTTTTAGATGTTTTTAACATGCCTTCTATTTTTACTGTGCCTGCAATTGATTGCAGGTTCTAATGGAGGCAGTGTTTTGAAAGCCTGTCTGTAAAACCAGAGGATTATTATATGCTTTAGTGCCTTAATACTTCTGAGGAGCAGCCACCGCTCGAAAACATTGTTGCAAGAAAACAGGAGTCTGAAGCACTGCTTGGAACATTTTGTGAGACGGCAGTTGTGCCCTCTCCATCTCTAAAAGACTTTTCTTTTCCTACAGTAGATTCATGGTGGCTGGTTTGACTGTTTTCCAAATAGTACGTGAGGGGATACTAATAGGGAAGGAAAATTTGTTTGGTTTTTGGTGGGGTTTCTTCAGTGTTTTTTCAGAACTGAAAGCTTTGCATTCTCAGAATTAGTAATTCAGCCACATAAAGGGGATGTGGAGCATGTAATTTTTGCTGTGTGTGTAAGCGCAGGGCGGAGATACTACAGCTGTTGGAGAGAAAGGACAGTAAACCTGGCAGGCTCAGGATCCTATTGCAAAAGTAAGAAGGATCTCATCTCCATGTGCTTCCTCTGCATCCCAATTCACAACTCAGAACTGGACAAAGGCACAGAAGAAAAGTTGGAGCATTACACTTCAAATTCAAATTCCATTGAGAAACATGTATATACCAGTAGTTGACAGTGATGAAGTTCATATGTTCAGGGAACTTATATGCTAATAAATCCTGTATCGTCTCTGTAGCTGAAACTGTTTCAGAGGCTGGGACTTCACAACGTCTGACGGTTACATGCATCTCTCTCTGACTCAGTTTTATTATTTAGGTGTATGTGGCTGAAACCTTTTGGAGGTCCTCAAGTTGCGTATGCAGAGTAGGGGAGTGGAGAGATGAATGTGACTGCAGAGTTTGGTGTTTTGCACAGGTAGGACTAGATTCTGGGTTTCTTACTTTGACTCTGTTGCAGGTGGAGAGAGAGAAGGCTATTCTTCTGGCCAACCTGCAGGAGTCTCAGACGCAGCTGGAACACACCAAGGGAGCCCTGACCGAGCAACACGAAAGGGTGCACAGGCTCACAGAGCATGTCAATGCCATGAGGGGGCTGCAGAGCAACAAGGAGCTGAAAGCTGAGCTTGACTCTGAGAAGGGCCGAGAACCCGGCGAGGAAGCACATGATTATGAAGTGGACATCAATGGCTTGGAGATCCTAGAATGTAAATACAAAGTAGCTGTGACTGAGGTGATAGACCTCAAAGCAGAAATCAAAGCCTTAAAGGAGAAATATAATAAGCATGTGGAAAACTACACTGAAGAGAAGGCCAAGTATGAAAGCAGAATCCAAACGTATGATGAGCAGGTGACAAGCCTGGAGAAGTCAACTAAGGAAAGCCAGGAAAAAATGGTCCACATGGAAAAGGAGTTGCAAAGGATGACAAGCATAGCAAATGAAAACCATAATACCCTCAACACCGCCCAGGATGAGCTGGTGACATTTAGTGAGGAGCTGGCTCAGCTCTACCATCATGTCTGCCTGTGCAACAACGAGACACCAAACAGGGTCATGCTGGACTATTACAGGCAAAGCAGAGTCACCCGCAGTGGGAGCCTGAAAGGACCAGATGACCCTCGAGGTCTCCTTTCCCCACGACTTGCCAGAAGGGGGGTGTCATCACCTGTAGAAGCCAGGACCCCAACTGAACAGGTGACAAAAGAGGGCACAGAGCCCGGCAAGGAACAGAGCCCGACAAAAACACCTACCATTTCTCCTGTCATCACAGCCCCTCCTTCCTCCCCCGTCTCCGATACCAGTGACATCCGCAAAGAGCCGATGAACATCTACAACCTTAATGCCATAATAAGGGACCAAATCAAGCACTTGCAGAAGGCTGTCGATCGATCACTGCAGCTGTCGCGCCAGCGTGCTGCAGCTCGGGAGCTGGCGCCCATGATCGATAAAGACAAGGAGGCCTTAATGGAAGAGATATTGAAACTGAAATCACTCCTGAGTACGAAGCGGGAACAGATTGCAACCCTGAGAGCAGTGCTGAAAGCCAACAAGCAGGTAAGGTGCTAATAAAGCAGTCAGGAAAGTCTTTTATTTGTATAGGTCACTTTTGAAGCTTTCCCAGGAGTATTTCAGAGAAGAGATTTTACTCACAGGTTATTTAGCTTCTCACTCAATCATGGTGAGGGCAGACCTTCGCTCCTTCTGTCTCCTTTTTAAGTTTATAAGCTCTGCTTTTCTCTGCACGTACCATTTCCAAGAGCACAAGCAGAAGAGCCTTTCCTGTGGTGTGAGAGAAAATCACAGCCTTGTTGCTACTATTACTGCAAAGTTACAGGATTGCCAGCACTGGAAAACAAACTGGAGTGTGGATGGAGATACTTTCATGGGTGTGCTGACCCATGAGAGGTGCAGTGCAGGTACTGCGGGAGAAGTGGGGAGGGCAAGTGCAGGGGACACCACCTGGGCCATGGCCAGTGGGATTTAGTGGTGCTGATGGTGCGAGCAACCCATTGTATTCTTCTTGGCTCTTGGTAGTATTCCACAGGCTGCAAAATGTAAATGCACCACAGAAAATTTAAGGGGATTAAAAATAAATATCACAAGAGCTAAAGTGTGCTTCAGGAACGTGTAAGAATGCAGCCAGTGGCTTTGGACTATATGGAAGCTGGGCATTTGTTTGGTAAGCCATCAGGTCAAATGCTGAAATACTGTTTTCATTACAGGTGGTTGGAGGTTTTTTAAATTATTTTTCTCTTTAGATATAAACAGTTTCTCCTGCCATTGCCATGTTTTTAATCCCTTAAGAAGTAAAATGAGTTTTGGGGTTTTTTTTCAAAACAAAGAAATACATCACTACATGAAAAAGCTGACTGAAACAACAGGAGCAATTTTTTATGTTGAGAAGAATTCGTTATAAGGTTATTTTTAAGAGAATATTTCAAATTATTATTTGGAAATTTTCACATTAAAAACAATTATCATCAAGCCACTTTATTTTTTATCTTTCACCAGTGCAAATTAGCTGAGAATTGCTACATTTTATATCAAATGCCAAAAGAGAACCATGTAATGGTGTGTTTTTTCAAGAATACTGTCAATCTTATTTTGCATAGTATATGCTCTCAAACCCTTTGTATTCATTAGATTTCAGGTCTGCAAACACTTAAAGTTAAATTTAAGCACGCAAATAGTTTTATTTATTTTGGTGGATTTCCTTATGCCCAGAATTAAATCTGAATGCAAGAGGCTGCCGCAGCAGAGTTACTCCAGATTGCCTGGGATTTTTGTCATTTAAAGCCAGTGCAGTGATCACCACATGAGGGCATGAATCCCGGTTCACAGCTTGGGATACTACTAGCTGATGACAGTGATGGGATTTCAGTGTTAAAATTCCCAATAGTCAAGTAGTCTGAAGCTACAGTTTCAGGTTAATTGATGGTTGGATCTGTAACTGCATTCCTAGAGTACTGGGGATTTTTAAATTGCAGCAATATTTCAAGATATATTGAGTCTTTTATAGCATTTCCCCCCTCCAATGCTACACATGTTAAATATTAATTCAAGTAATTTAATACGATCTCCAGCTAAGCAGTAACAGCTCTGAGTAATTATATGTGGATTTTCCATGTAATTAAAATGTAATTAAGATGTAATTGAAGAATATGGGTTTAGATTGCAGATTGAAGTTTTTTCCATTAGCATGTAGCCATCATTTATTTTCTGATACTACCAGAGGATCTAGCTCAGTCTTGCTCTTTTATTGCTGTCAGATATAAAGCATCATCCTAAAGTGTGCTCACTGAAATGGAAAAGATAGATTTGCTGAGTCAGGAGGTGCTATTAACTAAAATTTTATTTATTGGATAAGCAGCATAGATACTGGTAGCTGTGTAACTGGGTATAGAATCTTGCAATACTGCTTATGCAAACAAAGTATCAACATCCTCAAACTTTCAAGTTAAAAGACATAACAGGATAAAAGGGATGGAGGCATTTAAAGTTATAGGGTGAGGTGGCTGATTTTTATAATGCCCTGGCAGTACTGCCAGCCTCAATTGATGGATGTATGCCAGGACCCAAAGAACATCACATTTTCAAAAAACAGGAGTCAAGATACACCCCTTTGTGTTTTTCTCCTCCAGAATAATGTTTATGCAGCTATGTGCTGGGGATGTTTTTCCCTATGGTTTTCAATTTAGATGAGCCTACAGAGGACATCTGGTTCAGTTTTTCACATTTGTCCAAGAACCACAATAGCTAGAACTTTGGTTTTTTATTATTTTTAAAAAACCCCAAATGATTAAACAACCTTTTCCAAGTCTTAATGAAACTGATCTATGCATTTTCATCCCTTACGTAGCGTGGTAAGATACTGCTGGTGCTCAAGGTAGCAGGGGAGATCTGTGGAAGGTCCCTTGGAAAGGGAAGCCTGCAGCTGATGGGGGGCTGGATGCCCTGGCCTGTCCTCAGCTTCCAGAGAGGCCACATAAAAAGCATATCTCTGCTTTTTAGCAATACTATTTCCAAACACCTGTTAGCACTCCAGAGATGCTTTAAGTGGTGCTTTTTTGGTTGGAGTAATATGGTGAAAGCAAGATAAGCACAACCAAATGCACTGTAAAAATGGCAAGACTTGGCCTTCCTAGAGCATCTTGCCATTATGATTTGGTGGGAAGACCAGCAGCAGGTCCCCAGGTCTGGTATGTTGTGCTGTACTTAAGTAGTGAAATCATACCCTTAACCACGGAAGCTATGTGGTGCTATCTAGTGACCACCAGTAATATTTTCAAGTAAGCATTTTAGTGTTAGGCTGGGCTGCAAATTAGGTATGCCAAACTCTAACACAAAAAAGAAAGCAAGATACACTTTAAGACGTTGCCTAGGAAAATGAATTATTAAATCAATTACTCAAGATAGCAAGGCACATAAATCTTGCTAGCTTGTTTGCTTACCTTGTCTTGATTTATGCATCCATTTATTCATAGCCGTAATTATTATGTCAGCACAAGTTTTGTAGAGCAAACCCAAGTAGCATTAGCATTAACAAGTAGCATAAATTGTAAAGTAATATCAAATTAATTATATTAGGACCTGATCAATAACAGTTGTGATTTTGATTTCTAAAAACATACAGAAAGCAAAGCTGCCTATAAGGGTAATTTAATATCCTGAAGTTCTGATTGAAAAATGATTGGTTGTTCTCATAGTGCATTAGTTTGATGGGAAGAAGTTGAGTCAGCAAGACCTTCACGTCTGGATTGACCATAACTATGATGTCTCCAGCTTCCGTAACTGAGATACGCATAAAAGTCCTTGAGAAAAAATATTTCATAACCCTAGACATACAGTATATAATCTATAAATAAATGCCCTGGTATTATACAGAAAGGACACTGTAGAATTTCAGCTGGAAAGTCAGTCTGGGTAGAAAAGTCCAGTAACATGATGAAAAAAATAAAGCACCTGCCACTTGTAGGACTTCATATTCTTTCAGCAACAAGTTTTTTACTTGGTCTACTTCTCACACTGCTAATGTAAATTAAATGGGACACAGTCATCTTAGAATGTAAATATATAGAGAAAATGAGATTTGTTCATGGATTTCAGGATTAAGGTGGCAACCTTTATAGAGAGCTGGAGTAGTCAAACATCTCTTCTGTAAGGATCAGAAAGGGGATAAAAAGGATGCCATTAGTTCTGGCAACGGCTGGGGTCCTGAGACTTGAGTGTATGTGTACCCTTCGGCCTGTTCAGCTCTGTGGCTGAGTTTTGGGGAAGCTGGGGCTGAGCTCTGCATACCCCCGCTCTTTTTTCCTTGTTAGTGTTTTTGCCCCGCAGGAGTCCAGGTGTGGAGCTCTCTGCTCACTCCCAGCCTTGCTGTCAGCTCCAGGTGACTACTTCTGCATAGCAAATGCTATGTGCTCTGTGAGCTGTTAATCCCTTGTCTGCAAGGTGGGTGGGTGGCTGGTGATTCATTTGCCCAGCTCTAGGGCATTACTGGTCTGATAGGAATGTCACTGGCCCCTCTCCTGTCTTACTGCATTATTTACTTCACTGGAGAATATTCACACATTTTTCTGTGTCTTTATCTTTTTTCTTGTGCTCCCCATTTCCATGTGGGTTGAACATAGGTTGCATTTTTATGTGGAGAAAATGTCTCTAATGTCTCTGTCACAATTTTGTAGTTAACTACAGCTTAAAAACAAATGCTGCAGAGATGTTAAAAACAAAGACAGGTCCTGGGCATCTTCTATTTTCTGGCACCCACTACTTGCAGATGAAGACTGTTATTTGCCCCATCCTTCCTTTCAGAGCACTCTCTCAAAGCACTGTTCACCCCACATCTTTAAAATCTAGATTATCCCACAGAACTGGTTTCAGACACAACCACACATATATGGCCCTCAATGGTTACAGTTTTGGAGATTGGCTCTGAGGTGGGAACAAATAGAAATTGTTTAGTGTAGATCTGGTGCTGGAGGAAAAGTAACATGAAACTGTGGCTTCAGTTCATTTTGTCCCTGTTACTGTTGGCACAGTCTAACAGTAGAGCTGAGGTGACCAGATGCATAGATACCTCTCAAAATTGGAATCCAAGTTTCCCTTCTCCCCCATCCCTGCTCCCCATTACACATTCTGGCTTCTTGGTGCTTCAGGCAAATTTTCTGCATCTTCAGGCTCCCCAGACTGGCTCACAGTAAGCATGAAAGAAAACATGGTGTACAAAGGGTAGGGATGGGGATAGGCTGGATAATTATGTATTTGGTGGCAGCTAGCCAACATAGATTGATTTGGCTGCATTGTGAAATGGCAGCCGCTGAGCTGAGGACTCCAACAGCAGTCAGCTTGAGTCAGCATCCAGGTCCTAAGCTGATGAACTATGGATAACCTGAGCACCTACACTGTCTGGTTCTCACTTGCTCGTACAAGGACCCCTTAAGCATGCTTTGCCACATACAGTGATGCACTGCTGCTCTGCTGGCCCTGGTTGCAAGTTTCCAACAGAAGCTTCCCCAGCTTGCTTCTCCCTTCTTTCTCTTGCCTGTTAAAAATATGTTTTTGTTAGTTTTATTTGCTTCTCTAGTAGAGCACTTATGCCCATTCATTCTTCACTTGGGAGACTTTCAGAAAGGTGACTCTCAACAGCCTGCAAAGGGGTATGTTCAAAAGCTTGTCTGGTGTGTGGAGAGCCACCAGGCTCTTCCAATATGTTTTGCAATTTATGCTTAGTTTTCCATATGGAAAACTCAGGAAGAAAAAAGGTATGATAATTTGACACAGTCCTTCCTCTGTTACTTTTATTCAACAAGTAAATTATATTTCTGAGTTATTTTTCATCCTGTAGTGTTATGCGTCCATTTAATTTACCATGATATCTAGACTAAAAAGCAGGAATCACAGTGATCTGTCTGATCTTTGTGCAGTTTCAGTGTTGTATAAATTATTGGGTTTACATGGAATATGTAATCCCACTGCTGAAACATTTTAATGATTTTTTTTTTTTATGTCTAGCATTAAGTGGCACATATCTTTTACTGGGTTTCATTCCTAAACAAAAGAAAATCTTTACATGAATTCTACATTTGAAGATGAGGTATGATAGGTTAAAGGACATAGGGCTGTACTTCCCTTGCAAATCGAAGACATCTGAATTCCTGCCTTGGAGGCAAAGCAGAACTCAATTTTAGCTACAGAGTCCACCTGTGCTTTCAGGAATGACTTCAACATCATTAGTGACCTGAAAATTCTTACATAAATCTGGTTTAATCGTATCTGTGAAGTAGAAGTTTGTCTTCTGTTGCACTGTTTCCTAAACTTCCCTTCAAAAAGAGCAGTTTTATTAGATAAAGTTAATCCTTCTTCATGTTAATTTATGAACGTTCATTTTTGCTTGTGGATGAAAACAGAAAGCTGGCAATTTCTGCTTTATCCTGCCAAGGCTTAAGATGCTGTCTGCCATCCTACATTATACCAAACCATACATCAGCAAGGTTGAGAAAAGCTACATTTATTTGAATATATCCTTAAGTAGTTTAACATGTGTTTTTTTAATAATTATTTTTAACATGTAGGTTTTTAACATGTTTTGCTGATGATTTAGAATTTGTCGTGGAAGAAACCGTCCATTTAAAATGGCAGGTAGTGACCAGTGACTTTAAAAAATCTTTTGTCTCAATGTAAACAAGCATGAAAGAAGAGAAAATATTATTGGTGAGTGTACAATTTGAAAAAAAAAAAGATTCAAATATTTGAATGCTGCCTTTTCTAACTGTGCTTAATTTCCCCAGACATGAATGAGTAGAGGTGCGTTTTAGGAGGAGACGCTAGTATGTTAAGAGTCATTGTTAGTGGAAAATGTATTGAGTTTCAGAAAACTGAGTTTAAAATAGGTTTCCAGCTGTTTGGTCATTACCATGTTTTGTCATGCCCCCTTGCTGATTGCTGTAAACTAATGCTCTTCTACGCTTCTCTCCCCTGGTGATGGCTCAAGAGCTTACAAGATTAACAGGGGAAATTGACTGGTGGTTTGAAATGCTGCAGCTTATTATGCATTAACTGAAGTAAAAAACAACCATGAAAGAAAATCATAACTCCCTCTGAGTGAATGTAAAAGGAACACTTTTTTCTTCATCTCATTCAATAGCAATAATTTTAAATGTCTCATAGCAAGGGTAAGTATAAAGCCTCTGTAAAACTATGCATTTTGAATAACTTCAAAATTATGCTAAACTTCATAGGTAAAACAGAAGGTTCAAATCCTGAAAAAATAAATGTAACTATTAAAAGCAGTAGGGCAGCAAGCTGAAGAAATTTGAGGGATGAAATTGAAAAAAGAAAGGAGACAGCGGAAAAAATGAAGGAAAACATTGCTTTCCTGTTAAGTGAAAGTTGTATTTTACATTTCTTTTCATTCTTTTTTTGTAGTGCCAAAATAATGCTGGTTTGCACAACAGCAGGCATTGCCTGTGCTCGGACATAAAAGCAAGCCGCCAGATCCTGGCAGTCTCCTTGCCTGAGGAAAGCCTTAGCTGACAGGATGCATGAGGTGGAACACATTACACATTAGTTCAAGCCTCAGCTACAGAGGCCCAGCCTCATCTGTCATGCATCCTGTTTGCAACATGATCAAAGGATACACCTAGTTGTTTACTGCAGCTCAAAAGACACTGTAGCAGCTCCTTAAGCTGCAATAAGTTACTTGCCTAAGCCCTTAACATACATCCACGCAGTTTTGCAGAGACATTTAAGGTGTTGAATTGTTGCCAGTGCGTAGAAATTGGCTTTGTCCTTCCAACTACTTTCTCCTTTCCTACTGTCATGGAGTACAACTTAAAAGAAGACTTTAAAGGGTGCAGTGCAGTGAAGCTCAGGTCTAACGTCTTTTTGCCACTTTTGCAATGTGAGTGCAGGCAATCGGAAGTAAAATGGCACATAAGCATGACATCTTAGCTGTAGGTATCTTACCTTAAAGAGCTATCTGTCTCATAAGCGTATATCCTTGTTTGTGTTTTCAGACAGCTGAAGTGGCACTAGCCAATTTGAAGAATAAATATGAAAATGAAAAAGCGATGGTGACTGAAACCATGACCAAACTACGGAATGAATTAAAAGCTTTGAAGGAAGATGCAGCAACCTTCTCATCCTTGAGGGCGATGTTTGCAACTAGGTAAGGGTAATGGTGCCACTGTCTGATTTGGCTCTGTAAAAGAAAACATGCGTGCTAATTGAGAATAGATTTAGATGTTGGATGCTTAGGAGGAGAGACAGAAATTGTTTTCTGCAAGGTCAGAGGTTTGCCGGATGAAGGTGAATGAATCTTAGAGTGCACGCTGTGCAAAACCTGCAAGCTTTCAAGTGATACTGAGATGCATGTCTTGGAAGACAAAGCTGGAGAATAGCAATGTCAGTACAACCTTGAGTGAAGTGTTGTAAAGGCCAATATATGCCTGCAGTATATTTGCATTTATAGGGCTTTTTAAAGTGGAAATCAAATAGTAGATTTATGTGGCTGATTTTCACATTCAGAAGTGCGCAATGACTCTGTCATGTAAAGCTGTTGTATGGTAAGTGATGATCTTCAGAATCCCATGTTTTCATTATCATGAGATTTACTACTTACCACTAGTAAAATCTATTCCTTCAAACACACTATGCTGTAATCCAGCACTAATAATTGTGAGGCCACTGCAATTTCCCACTCCAGCATGAATTCTTATTTTTTCCTGCTGTGATATTCAATTTATTTTCTTCTCCTTCACAGGATAAAAGTTTCACTTATCTTCTGTAACGTAGTTCCTTCTGGCAGGACAGTCATTAATTATGTCTCATCTTTCCCTCTTTCACATCTTCTTAAGAGGGGCTTTTGGTTTTAGCTGCTTTATAAAAGGTTACATAAACCTAATTTTTTTAAAAAAAATCCAACCGTTTCATCAAAAAATTCTTAATTCCCAAATATGAATGGAAATCAGTATCCTCGGGTTATCAGGGCTTTCTCCCCACCTTGTGGTCAAACACTGCAGATTTCTTGCTAGTGTTTTAGCCCATAAGCAATAAGACTTCTTTGTGCCTCTTGTCAACATCTCTCCAATGTATGGTATATAGATGCCATCTCACCTCTTCCAGCCTTCTGAGGTCCTCTGTTGCTTAGTGACAGTAGCTGCAGCAGCTGGGAGAGGTGGAAAAGAAGGAGAAGGGACATTTACATGCTGTGACATTGGTGCTGTGTACAAGTTCATCATAGGTTCATTGTCAGAAGAGTACGAGTAGTGCCATAATTGAAATGAAGTACCTCAGCATGTGGTGTGAACCAAGGTAGTTCCATTAATTTCATTGGCATCTGAAGATTTTCTTCTAGATGGAAAGTTGGGTGTGTGTATTCAAAATGCATGTGTTGATCTTTATTTGCAGGCTCATTACTCTAGGAAATATGTGAGTGTGCTAACTCTATAAGGCTTCTTGGAAGGCTACTAACACCAGAGGAAAGGGGTGGCATCATTAGCATAAAGCAAACAAGGGTCTTGCATAGAGCATAAACCATCTACCTACATGTTAAAAGAAGACTACAAAAATTTAGAAGTTGTTACTTAAAAGGATGGTAGGTTTCTCTTCTATGAATGTTAAAGGGAATTTGGTGACTTGCTGAGTTACAGATTTCTACTTCGTAAATGTCTAATGTTAGTAGAGATAAAGCCCATCCAAAACATCTGCTGTTGTTGGTAAACTCCATGCAGTAATGATTGAACACGCAGTGCATGGCCTATGAAATGTACCCTTGCCCTTGAGGTCGTTAAGTTTTGCTCAGTGTTTTCTGAGCACAGGCATAAAAAGTAATTCACTGCAAGGTCTTGAACATAAGTGTACTCCTATAGATTTTTCTGTTGTAAAATATTCCTTTTTCTTCATTAGCTTGGAATATTATGGCCTTTATAATTTAATCAATTTTCCCAAATGTTCAAATAATTGACTTATACTGAATAGTCCATTTGGAATAGCGTTTGTTTAAATGATAGAGAGCTAATACACTCTAGATGTCTGTTGAAGAAGAGAAATCCATTTAAAAAAGACTGTAAGATTCTTCATGCAGTAACATTAGATGCAATAGCAGCCTTCAGCATAAAAAAGCAATTGCTTAGTCTTCTGTTGAATAAAACAGTGGTTTCCATGGTTATACTGCATCACATGGTACTTCTGAATTTGTACTGTAGGGAGAATATCTCTCTGATAGTAGAATTATACTGAAGATTTGAAAATAATTTTATATACTGCTTGATAGAACAATAGCCTTTCTCTTTTATAAGCCATTCTTTTCTGTTCATTTGGTCCACAAATGGATGTTCATTCTGGCACTGGACTGTATGGTTTCTTTTTCAAATGCACTAGATAAAAGATTGTATCATGTTATAAGCACAGCACAGTTGTTTCTGGTCTGAACAGCAAAGATGACACTTTTCTCCAGAGCTCCCCTATGCAGAAAGCAGGAGGCATCCTTTTCCTGTGTTTTTCTGTGACGCTTGTGCATCCTTCCATGCCTTAAGTTCTTTCTTCAGTTTTTCTCTCCTCCACCTTAAAACTCCTTCTGTCCTGCTTATACTTCTACTTTTTCTGGTTTTCCTTCTGGGACTGTTTTTTTCCCAATCCAGAATCTGTTTCTGATCCTTACAGCTTCATCCTTCCCTCTTCATTACCCTTGTGATTCCTTTCTGAAGTCACTTCAGACCTGTCAAGATGTCCTCAATACAGTTCAGATTCCCTTTTCCCCAAACACCTTCCTCAAAAAAGAAAAAGCAGTAGTGTGTAAAACCTCTTTTCTGTGGGATACATGGGGTTGGCAGAGCAGATTTGAAGTTCCTGTTCAATGCCAGGGTCATGTGCTGTGCACCAGACTTGCAGCTCCTGCTTTTACCTGGTTATTTTGTCTTGGGCTGCTTCTGGTAGTTCCAGGACAGAAAAAGAGGTGAGAGCTTTTCCTGCCCCTCTTCTTATTTCCCCTCACTCCAATCCTGAGTTGCTGACGCAGGGTGGGAGCTGTGGGATTGTGAAGAGACAGGTGGCCAGTGCTCATCCAGAGGGCAAATGAAAAGCGAAGTCTTTAGACCATTAGAATCCCAGCCTAGAGTAGGGGTTGTTCTGGGAGAGGAAGGTGAAGCACAGTATCAGACTCTACAACTCAAGGAGAGTTATAAAGCAGGTATGCTTATTACAGCGCCGGGTGCAAGGGGGTCACTCCTCCTAACTTGCACACTGAGGCGTTAAGCAAGCAGATATTTATTGCACACAAACATGCATATTCATTAGGTTCCCGAGAGAGTGGTGGGGATATTACAATTGGTTTAGATACTCATTATCATAAGTCTCCTCCCTTCTGGCACTTGCACACTGCCCTCCGATGGTTGTGGGCAGGGGTCTTTAAGGTGAAGTAAGCAGTCTTCCTCATGTGGGCAGGGATCTTCAAGATGAAGTAAGCAGTCTTCCTCACGGTGCACTTTTCACCTTTGGCACAGTTGGATGCACCAGTAATCACAAAACTAGCTGAAACCAGCCTTATCTGCAAGTTTCTGATAGCTGGCAAAGATTTAGAGCAGTGTGAACTTCCTGCAAAATTTATTGCAAGCAGAAAGGATAGGCAGACAAGGAGTATTCTAAGCTAGCAGATGTTTGGGAGCCTCTGTCTCCAAACTAACTGATAATTAGAAGGATGGTAAGAAATAATTCACTCATTAGGAGGATGGAAAGAAATAATTCACTGTTGTTAGTAAGACTACTAAATTCCATTATCACATCACAGACTTACAGCACAAACATTGTTCTCTATCATAGACCTAAGTTAAAAGTACTTTAACCCTATGTTTTCCAGGCACTTGCTTTCCTTATATCAAAGGGAAGTCTCATGCTGAAGGAGAGAAGGAACTGCTTTTAAAGCAGGGCCTTAAGGGGATTCAGAAAGCTATTTTTACTGATTCCTACACATACTTGCTTTCCCAGCCTAAACAGAGATGCTCAAAAGGAGAGAGCAAGACCTATCGCCTGTTGTGTTGCCGCAGTCCTGATACCACATGCATTGATTCTATTCTCCATCTATCAAGACATTTTCTTATGATTAATGTTTAAAGAAGTGTACTAAAGAGGTGGAATAGAAAGTTTGGACAGGTCCTAGATGAGAAAGCATTTATTAACAGAAGAGTATTATACTAATATGGCTAAAGCAGGAATCTGTCACTGTCAGTGTTACTGGTTTTTAGCTCAAGCTTGGCTATGATTTATGTTACCTAAATTACACATAAGCCTGTCTCAGTATTTGGTTTGAATTCTTAGACAAGAGATAGGTGGAACTAGAAATCCCTTGAACTGCTATATAAGCTTCTTGGATCAGTTCATACAAAATAAGCAGACTTATGTGTCTGTCTGCGTCCTTTCTGAGATAAGAGAAACAAGAAATAGGTGAAATCTTGACTTTTGTGGTGGTGATAAGTAGTTCAGCAGACAGAAAGATAACAACACTGTTTGTTTAATAGTCACTCGCAGATTAAACCTGTTCTGAGGCAAGGGAGAAACTCGTAAAGATCTCTGACTCAAGAGGAAATAACCTTACTTCTTTTGTTAGCTAGTATTTTGAGTGCCTCAGAAAGCCCAAATCAGAGTCCTGGTGCATCCTGGAGCCCTGCTTGGTCCACAATGGTCTGTGCCATGCTAGAATTCATCTCTCTTAGGTGCTCTTAACCTTTTTCTTCTTCAGTATGCTGTTGAGACTTCATGAGTGTTTATAAAATGTGTGGGCAAAAAGGCAATATGGATGTGTGTAATGCTTTTTTTTGCTTTTTAAATTGGAAACATTTTTCATTTTATCCCACACTTGCACATAGCAGGGAATATTTCAGTGAAGAGACATGAATCTGTTAATTCAGCCTTTTCTAAAGTTAATTATGGACTGATCTAGGTTTAACCTTTCTGAATGCTGTTTCTCAAAACACCCCACATGCTTGAGCAACAAAACATAGAGACAATGGACCATGTGTTTGTGAAAAATAATAGGAAACTTCGAGTCATAATGGAGGTCAGATGACTGGAACCACCCAAACACTGGGGTGTACTGCCAAAAATGTGGGATCACTGTTTTGGGGAGACTTCTAGGAGGGGAATATAATTAATCAGAACAGTTGGAAAATGTTGTGTTAACAAGATTTGTTTTGTCTAGAGTACGAGGTCAGTTACCAGCATCTAGTATATCCAGGTTTCTAGGGTGAGCTTGCTATATAGTTCATAGCAGGCAATGAAAAGCAGGTTTGCCTAAGTCTGCTTTAGTATTCGACCTTCATGGAGCTTGTTTATTAACTGCTCAGTTATGCTGTTTTGCAAAGCAGATGCCTAAATACCAAGAACACATCCTAAGGCCTGAGAAAACCAATATTTTTCCAAAATAAAAATTGACTTATTGTGATAGTAAGGCAAAGCAGTTCCTTCCTCTAGTGGCACTGTCCTACAGGTGTTGCTGCAATTGTTACTTTTTAACATTTTCAACAGAAAACATATTTGGGGAAAAAAAGGTGTCTCCTAGACAAAAAAGAAGTCATGAGAGAATAAGAGACACAGATACAGGATCCGCCTGGTTACAAGAATGAGCCTTTAAAACGCTGATAACACAGACATTATAGTAATTCCTATTTCAAATTAATTTAATCTCCAGAATGCTGATTTCATTCTAATGCCTCTGTCAAAAAACTGGGTGAAGCATCAATAGATATCTCATGGCCTGGAGTAGAAATAGGTGTGCAAGTTGGTTTTAAGCCAAATGTTTCAGAAGTATCTCCTCAAGGCTTAACTAGAGACAGTTACGTTTATTAAGGTCCTGTAGAAGAAAGATAATACTGAAACTGTAGATGTAACTATGTCTGACTTAGTAATTTTGCTTCCAGTGCTGGAATTATTCAAAAGGAGAGTTATATATATATATGTGTGTGTGAAGAATGACAATGAATTTTTGAGTATACTTTATTTCTGTTTCCCAAGGAGAAGATTAAAGTTTCACAGAAATTATTTTCACCCCTCAGTCTGCAATAATTAAAAAGTACATTGCATCACACATTTTGAGAAGAAAAGCATTTTCTATGGTTGTTTTCTGAGTGATACTGGTAAAGTTAAATCCTCATCCAATACGCTACTGTAATTGCATAGCAAAGCTATTTAGATTTTTACAGGTCATGTGGGGAGGAGATTTGGTGAAAGTGGCAACATCTCACGTTAAAAAAATCTTGATGTTGCCACAAACGTCCAAAGGTCAGACAGTACTGCTGTGGATCATTTGTGTATGCTTATCGGTCTTGGTTCTTACTGATTAGGCTGTCCGTTGTTCACAAACTGAAGCTATTTCACTTCAGAAAGTGACTAAGGCTATCCTGATAAGCCTTGCTCTCCTGTTAACTTTAGGAATCATTATTTAGGGCGGAACTAAATTGAATTCAGCCTTCAATGCTAACAAAATCATAAGAAGGGTGGTTTTATTTCAAAATCTGTCTCAGAGAGATCCAAACTAAATGAAAAAAAATACAGGTATTTTTCTTTTTTTCTATATGTTGTTTTCATGCAGGTAAAAGATGCTGAGGGTTAAAAAGGAGTAGGTGGCCATAGCAGTGGATACCTGAGCACACTTCCAAGAAATTCTACAGTAAATGTGAAATAACTTCGTGTGTGGGATTTCCTGAATAGTACTTCTCTAATCAGTTAACAATGCTAAACAACTGAGGGCTTTTGATTTCACAAAATCTCTTGTGTCAAGCACTCAAAGTACTTGCAGTCTTTTTTTCACTGTTTTTTATAATATTTTGTTGAAGTGGATATTACTGTCTATGGAAAATAATATTATCTAAATAGTAGATGTGGATTAGCAGAACCAGCACCCAGTACTGTTATTTGTTGAATAATCTGGAGATAAAATGAAACCTCCTCGCAAATTGCTCCATATCTGCATTGGAAACATACAATGTTGTCATAGGCTTCTCTGATATTGTATATGCAGGTTCTTTTGCTGAACAGGAAGTGATGGCATTCAGATCCAAGTCTACATTCAGTAAAGTGGGAATGGAAGAATGCAGGCTGTCTGCTTCCAGGATTAGGTTTGGCAAAAGCTTGGGTCAGCATCTGCCCCTGTAATTGCAGTCCAGGAATGCAATCGCTGTTAGGGTTGGTTCTTGGTGCAGTTCCCCAGATTTTTGCCTTGTTTGTTTTCTCAGGTGTGATGAGTATGTCACACAGCTGGATGAGATGCAGAGGCAGCTAGCAGCTGCGGAGGACGAGAAGAAGACCCTAAATTCTCTGTTGCGCATGGCTATCCAGCAAAAACTTGCCCTTACTCAGCGACTGGAGGATTTAGAGTTCGACCATGAGCAGTCCCGACGCAGCAAAGGCAAGCTTGGAAAGAGCAAGATCGGCAGCCCTAAAGTAAGTGAGGAGGCATCAGCCACCGTGCCAAGCATAGACACTTTCTTCCTGCATAGTCAGGGCCCACAGCAACCAAACTTACTGGTCAGCAGTGGCACTCAGAGGAAAAGGTATGCATGCAGTGATCTTTACAGTACAGTGCAGTGGCCGGACTTTCATTAAGTCGTTCACTGAATTGTAAACATTATAATTCTTTTTTTATTATTATTTTGTTCTTTTTATTTCCATACTTTTACTGGGGAAAAGGAGGTGGGGGGATATGAATATGAAATTCAAAGCCTGGCAACATGTGGTTCCGATCCACCTACTCACTATGTCATTTCCTCCTCTTTAATGCAGTGTTTTGAACTATATTCTGTCAGTGTCTCAGTGCATCTTGTATGTCTTTAATATTAGTGCGAATGTATTTTCTTTAACAAGTTTTCCTGAAATGTTCCTTGAGCTTTTCTATAACGAGCATCTGAAATAAAAAAAAGATTGTGCTCCATGAGCATTTCAGCGCTTAACACAAAAGAAACTGCATCTCTTTGTTAAGCTCTGGTGCTCACTTGTTCTTTATCAGTACAAAAAGAACATGGATATGTTCACTCAGATCAATTTTTCTACATGGGAGCAGGCAGCCTTTTGAAGGGGGTTTGCTGCCTTTCATTACCTAATGCAAATATTTTGCTGTTCAAGCAGCGAGTTCTTCTCTTGTGACTGCCCTGCCAAAGCTCTACAAGTGTGGGGATCTCCATGGTTCTGAAGATGAAGAGGATTCTCTTTTAGAGAAGTCCTACACAATCATTCCCTTTTCTTGTGTGCTCTAGTCACAACACAAAACCAAGAGAGCATTCAGGGAGCCTTGTAGATGTCAACTCCAGGATGCTGAGATACAACTCAACCTCATCTCCTCCTCCCCTAACATGAACCAGGATTTCCAATGCAGGCAAGGTGCCCTGCTGTGGAAATGACATGGGGTGGCAACACTAGTTGTTTTTCACCTGTTAAGCAAATTAACATGATGTTGTCATTTGTGAGGCTTTGAAAGGTAATTAAAGTAAAACTCTTTTGTTTCCATATGTATTTTTCTTGGATCTCCTGCAAGACTATTCTCACCTTCCCTTTGTGATCAGAGCCATCCCAGGACTTCAGGGACCTACCTCCAGAAATTATTAAGAGCCCCCCCTCATCCCATCTCCACAGAATCATATCTTCTGAGGGGCCCCCCTTCTATGAGTGAACTCATCCATGGGCACCGTCTCAGCAAGGAAAAAAGGTTAACCGTGGCCACACCAGGTAAACATTTTTTCCTTGGGTGCATGTGGTGCTGAGTGGTTAGCAGAGCAGGGGATTCTCCCAGCACTGCAGATGCAATCTAATTTGGGCATCTTCTTGAGATCTGAAAAGCAAAATGTCTCCTCCTGTAGCAGGAGATGACATTCTGCTGGCAGCAGCCCAAACTGGTTCCAGATGCAGTGGGGAAAGTTCTGCTGTGGTATTGGTGGGTTATGTCCCACTGGCATCCAGAGAGGTTGCACCCCTGCACCTGGGTGATGCTTAGGCTTGTGGTTGTGTTGGTAGTCCCCATGAAAGTCAAAAACCCAATGGTACAGAGTAGTCAGATGTGTAAGGAACAGCAAGGGAGCGATTGGCAGTGTGCAGGAGCCTACACAGCATCCATCTTCTGCTTGCCCTGGAGAATTCAATCAGTTTTTTTCTAAAGGGTAAAGTTAAAATCACAGAAGGTTTAGTTTATATAAATTGAGTCATGAGGTTTATCTTTGCAGGAAGCTTTTGCTTTTCATTTCCTGCCAAAATGTAGTATCCACTGTGAACAAGGCATAGAAAGGAAATACAAACTGGCATGCCATTTCAAAGGTTGTGACATCTTTCTTCTGACAACAAGCTGATAATTATTTTACTTCTGTGCCTGAGCAGAACCTTTAAATGTGCACACTCTTGCCTGATGGTAAATGTTGTCATTTTTTGTTTTGAAATTTGTCATACAAAAAACCCCATATGTGGAAAATATAAAAGCTAAAACCCATAAAGTGGTTTCTGCTCAGGTGAATGTTTATTCTGGAAAGCTGAGCAAAAACAGAACATTATCTCTCTCATTCAGCCCCAGCAGTATCACAGCTGCCTTTGAATAGTGCCATGCAAGTAACATCCACTCAGAGAACAAGTGTAGAACTGCAGTCTCTGAACAAGGCATTTTCATAAGGAGCATTGCAGCAAATAAATCAAAGAGCTGGCTCCTGGGGGGAAAAAGGTTGTGATGGGGAAAGAAGTGAAAACTTTAAAATATGTGAAATAAATGGTACTGATCTTTCAGCAATTCCTTGGTATTCCATTGGCAATGGAAGACCACATGCTAATTTTTTACCCCATCAAAAGGAATCTGTTTCCTAAATACTGGCAGTTTCTCTTGAATTCTTTCCTCTTTATCCTACAACAGAATAAGGTTGATTTGCTTTCTGGTTGACACTTGAATCTCTTTAAAGGACTGGATTTTGTATTTTCTATGTAGTCAAACTCCCCAGTTTGCCCCAGAATGGCAATCTAACATAAAATTTAGATGACTCTTCTAACTGTATTTGTACTTTCCATGAGAGTGTTAGGCCAAGGAGAACCAGATTTTAATCCAAGGATTGGATGACCTTTGTGTATAGAACCCTGACTATATAGTGTAAATGCAGTTTAGTGGTTGGAGGAAGTAATGATTTGAAAAATAACTATGCTAAAACACAATTTTTTTTTCAAAATTGTTAGTAAAATGATGAAATACGTAATCTTTGAATTTACTGATTTATGTAGCAATTGTCCTTATGAATCTACAGCAGTCCCAGTTCAGTCTCTTTGAACACATTTGTCAGAATTTTATGTCATTACATGGCATTAGTTTCAGCCTGAGACACTGAGAGGTTCGAAGCAGAGATTTTTCTGAGCACTCAAGCTCCACAAGGCCTGTGTTAGAATCAGGTTGAGGATTAGGTAGGAAATTTTTCAGCATCGTTCTTAACATTTTCTGGAAGATTTCTTACTGTTATTAAAAGATCAAAGTAATGATGCACCAAGTAGGATTTTTTTTTTTTTTGCCATCTGTATAATTATCTGTTTCCTGAAAGTAAGGAAGAGTGAAGGATGTTATTCTGCTGCTTTTATAGGGAATGTTTAAAAGCCTCATATCAGAAAGAGTTTCTGTTCTCAGGTGATTTGTGCAGTCAAGCAAGCCAGCAAGAAATGTAGCAACCCTCACCTGCTTCTTCATCAGAGAGGTTGCAAAAGAGCAGCATCCAAATTCAATCACTATGGAGCAGAATATAGCTTGGCTTGAAGATGTGTCCTCGAGAGTGGAGTAAGACTGATTGAAGCCTAAATTAAATTGAAACAAGTTTTGTTTGATTGGGGTTTTTTTTCTTTTAAATTTGGGAGCAATTTCCTTTCAGTGAATATTTCACCCATATGATGTCTGGGCTTCCCTCATCATCAAAGGACGAGGGATACGCTCTACTACTATTTTAACATTTTCTTTCTGGATTTTGAGCTTTTTCAAAGTGCAGCATCTAGGATACGATTATCAGAAATGTTCTGCAAAAATGTAAACAGAAGCTCATGTTCCTTCTTATACATTTTTCTTAAAATTATGTTAAAGTGGAATTTATTATGTAGGGCAAGATTCTTGCCTTCAGTTCCTCTTTCTTGCTTTTTCATCTTGTTTAGGCAGCATGAAGATATGGGAAAGCATCTTCAAAAGGGTATTATGGGTAGAAGCCCTTAATAGGAAACGAAGCTGTCTTTGCCCTTTCCCTCATTTGGATGAAGGGGCTGGGAAAATGATTGAGGGAGGCTTAGACTGACGCCACTCTGCAGCAGCAGCTGTCAGCAGAGGTGAGCCTGTGTACCTTACAGTGTTGGAAGGATAGGGAGAATAAACTTTGGATAGCAGGTTTCTGTCTCCTTTCATTGTGTGGTGAAAAGGGTTTAAATTCTCAAGGTCTTTAGCTGTGCACATATTTTGTTTATTTAGGAATATTTTGCCAAACATCGTTCCAGCTTTGCTTTTGAACTTAAGTGCCACTGTCACAAAGTTCCTCACATATTTCTAAGTCTTGCTGCTGTAGCATATTCAGTACCTCAGCTTTGCTTTTTTATGCACTTCTCAATCTTGAAACAGCAGGACTCGTAGAAATGTGAACATAGAGGATAGCACCGCTTCTTTTTAAAATGATTGTGGAAGAATGCTGAGGAACACTCAGCTCAGATCTGAATTTTGCTAGGAGGATGCTTTGTAGATCTTTATGATTGCTCAGGTCACACAGGGAACAGTTTTAAATATTTCTTGCTTCTCCTTTGTGAAGCAGTGTTATAGACTAATCAAAAAGAAAATCAACATGACTGAGATCTTGGTACCTGTTTCTATGCTGATTTTGTGTTACAGAATTTTATTCTGAATTCTAGTTCATGAACAATATGTATATATCTGTACATTAAGTGAAACAATTTGCTCTTGAAAAGCAGAGAAAGCAGTTAACTGAGCCACCACTACTAAATAAGGTATGCATCCGTATAACATTTAACTAGTCAGGTTAGCCTGCTCTGAATTTCTCAGTCAGATAAGTCCAATTTGCTTCATCCAAGCAATGCAAAGCAGCTGGAACATGAAAGCTTGTCAGAACCATTATTTTTTCAAAACCCACCGCTTTATTCTGACAACTCAGATTTACAGTCTGAGTGCAAATTGACCTTTGCCCCATTACAGATCCATGGGTGGTTCTTCTCAGTCCTTGGCCGTAAATGTGTTGCATTTTTATCTATGGAGAGTGTGCTTCTGTTAATGATGACGCTGTACCTGCCCAATGTCTCTGAGCTTGTGTAATCAAGCAGGCTACTGGCTATTGCAAGACTCATGCAGTACTGATCTAATCTGTCACTCCTCTCTATGAAAAATGGATGTTATGTTTTTCTAACAGAATTTTTTAAAATCAGGTGTAGGGTGTTTTTGGGGTTTTTTGTTTGTGTTTTTTGTTTGTACATGAACATGATGCTCTTCACAAAAAAAATAAGTCAATCATTATTAACTATTATCTGTGTTCACTTTTTGTTCTGCATTGTTCTATTTTCTGTGGGTTTTGTAAATGTGCCATATTTGTGTATATATGTGTTCATTGTTTAATGAGCAGTATTAGTGCATATATACAGATATATGTATATATTTTTCTGCTCTTGGGGCCATGTCCTGCATCTGATATGCTCATTTTACTAAGCTTAATGAGCATTGTATATTTATGTCATTTCAAGCATGGTACGTTGTCCTTGTGGAGGCCCTTTTGAATTTGGAACAGTATCCTTGTCAAGGACATTAGTTAGCTGTAACTGATGAAGAAGTCAGCTGGCTAAATGTACTTTTACCTCTTGGTGCCACTGTGAACAGGACTTTTTTGCTCTATGCTTTTCCTCTTTTGCATTTAACTTTCCAGTTACCACTGATGAGACCGAAACCATACATTTCATGCTGATCAATATAATTTAGCTACTACAGCATGAATTCACTGCAGTTCTACAAGTTTCACTTAACTTCTATTGGTATTTTTCACTATATAAACAAAATAAAACCAATATAAAATCTATTTTTAGTAGAAACCCCAATCTTTTTCTCAAAACAGTAAAGAAAAAAAGAAAAAAAAAGATTGCAGTGAAATCCATGCTTTACTGTTGTATATTTTCATTAAAAGGTTATTGAAGTTTTTCTCTCTGTATCTAAGTTATGATGTCATTGCTGGATGGAATGGTTAATATTAGCATCATTTGTTGAAGTTCTCCAGTAAAATCTTATTAGGCTTCTAGTCATTTCTAACTAATCAGGTGTACAGGTGACACATCGTATCTTTAAGATGTGTCACCAGATATTGCTTTCTATGAAAATTTAGGGCTTTGGAATCCAGTCTTATCAATTAACTAAAACAGCTATTGAAATATCTTTGTTGGTAACAAATCCATCTGTCTTTATCTTCTGGCAAGGTTTAATGTGGTTTCATGATTTACTGATTTTTACCTTCAGATATACAGGAATGTTCAATATTGTACTTCTCATCTCATAAAATAGACAAAGCTGAAGTTAGTCTATGTTTAAATTAGATATGCTGATATTTTAGCTCTTTAATAGAGCAGTTCCTTGGGCTGTTGTGATGTGTGGAGTAAGCTCACCAGCAATCCTTTAATCAAGACTAGTACCCCTGATCGTAAGTATGTCCCTGTCTGCATTTTTAGGGCTATGAAACCTCGTAATTGTACCTTAATGTCGTTGTTCCAAAGCCTACTAAAGTCACTGTTCCCACTGACTTCAATTTTTGAATCAGGCCCTTCTTTAGCTGTAAAATAGTGCAAATATTTTTAGTGTGGATGTATTTGTGGCCATTTGAAATGTATCCTAGACACTTACATTTCCATGAAAAATGGGTAAACACAAAGACAGAAGTGTGATGATTTCTGTATTTTTAAGGCCTTTCTCTTCCTCCTTTGAAATGTTTAAACTGTGTGTGTCTTTTAGTGTTTCATGAATCATCAGAGCTTTCTAAATGTGCTTTTTATGAACTGTATATAAAGGAAAGGCACTGAATGTATATTTTCAGCCTCTACCATTTCCATTTCTGCTATTTTACTAACCCATTATTTAGCGTCTCAGTAGATTTAATGAGGAATTATCTAAAACATTCACAAAAAACATTTGGGAAATAACATAAACATGATATAGAAAGTGTGAAAAAGCGTACAGAGCTGACAAGGAAACTCTTAATGTTTTTAATCTGTGACTGGAGAAAAATGCCTTTCACTACTTTTATTATTCTTAATATGAGCTATAGCAAAGGTCAAGGCTGGGATATAGCCTTATCACTACTTTGAGCTAGCAGTCACATTGCTGCTGAAGCACATGGACTGATGAGGGGACAGCTCTCTCGGCTGAGCATAATTCATGTCGGAAAAGAAAGTAGGAATCCAATCGTGCAGAATAAGAAACTAAGGGGGAAACACTCTATGTAGTGTAGCTCTTGTACAGAAGAAATAACTCACTAGAACAGAGCCAAGAAACCTGACATGTTCTGGAAACCCACTGAATCAGTGATCTACTAAACCATGTGTGTCTGTGTAATGTGTCAGGTAGTGCACAAAAGTGTTAGTAATGCTCCATGAGTTGGTTTGTAAAAATTACCAAGACAGATAGCATCTCTCTAAATTCTATAGGAAAATAGCAATTAAATCCCCTACTTGTTCCAAAACATTGAATCACCTACTCTTATTCCTGAGAAGCCTTTAACAGAAGGCTCTCTGTTATGTCTTCTCTGTCTGACCTTGTCCTGAAGGTAAAGAGCTGAGAGGAGGAGGAGCAAAAGGAAGCCTCTGTCAGCTTGGAAGTGTAGAAACAGTGGGACCTTTGCAAGAAAAAGAATGCACATGCGGAGATGATAGGAGACGAGGATTTTTAGATACATCCTACTGCTGGCCTATTGCATCTTAATGCAATATGTAGATGTAGATGCTGCTGATTCCTCCAGCTCTGTGTGCAAATGGGAGTTCAGCAACATGTTTACATCTCTTAAGCTTTATTCTTCAGTTGTGGGGAAGACTAAAAAATAAGTAGTGGAAGAATTCATAGTTTTTGAAACTTCTCCAACCAGCAATAACCTAAGACACCAAGTTTGTCTGAATAACAAACTTAAGAAATGAGTTACCTTGCTATTTTCAAGACTTGACAGAGAAATTTCATAGTAGATCAGCTTTGTCATGAAGTAAGCCAAACTGATACTTGGTTGATAAATTTCTCTATCTCCAATCAACAACCTATAATTCAGTTAAATGGGGACAGAGGAAAAAGTGGGAAAACCCAGAGAATGTGGGTACTGAAAAATTTCTGTGCAGGAGCTAATTTGTACCTGGTGAAGTTTATTAGGCTGCCCAGATGCTAGCTGTGCTAACTGTGCCAGAATGCGTCTGGCTCTCATAGAGCTGTACAATGTCTCTGTAACATGGCTCAATTCCCCTGTGCTGACCGTTTTGTTCCCAGGCCAGGAGAGCCCAAGTCAATCCTGCTGTGAGAGAACTGGGGCTGTTAAGGCCAGCCAGACTTCATGTGGAACCTGTGTGATTGTTCCACTGTAATCCTCTCCTTCTTAAGACAGTCTGCAGAAACAGAGCTGTACCCAGACTGACCAGATGGGGTTGTGCATAGGGCATATTGGGCAGATCCCAAACTGATCATGGAAGTAGGAAAAGGGAGAAAGACTCTTCTAATCTTTGACCTGTACCATTGTTTGTGGTTTTTTCCAAACGTAAGCCACAGCTGTCCTCTCACCAGCTGTTCTTTGTGATAACCATTACCATTTGAAGTTCCTCTTGACCTTGAAGAAGGTCAAAGTTTTCTTGGCATCCATTATACAGAGATAAATTATAAGTGAAATCAGCTAGTAAAATAATTGTATAAACTTATGTCCTCAGCACTCCTGGATGTGAATTGGTTTAGGACTTTTCTCATCCTGCCAGATTACAGTTAGAAAGCATCTCTACAAATCTCAACTCAGCCAGCTGGCCAAGTGTTTTAGTGCCCTCTGCTCCATACTTCTTGATATCTTACTTTTTTTTCATGGGTTTGGAAATTTTACTTATTCCCCACTCTTAAGTAGAGAGGTTTGATTATTGTCTTTGTAGGATTTGCTGTGTGATGCAACATGTTTCTGCCTGTGCACAACTAGAGAACCTACTGATTTGTTCTTTGCCCAATACTTTTGACTCATTCTATTAACTATTCATACTTTCCCATTAAATGGACATCCTGAGGAAGAAAACAGTTCATTACCGTATAAATGGAGACAGCTTCTGTTTACAAATAATTGTCAGTAACATCTTCATAGACATGCTATCGAATTCCTCAGTTCAGTTGACATTGGGTAGTATGACACAAAGTGAGATAACTCAAAACCTTTTAGCCCTCAAAACCTTTTCTTAGGAAAGAAGGTCTTCCTGTTGGCCTGGGGTGGTCAATGGGATGCTAAGGAGAGTTTTCTTTAAAAGACTGAAAAAACCTCAATCTCATATTTGCCGTAAGTGTTTTGAAGCTTTTCTTTTATCAAGAAAATTTTTCCCAATGTTTTTCATATCAGAAATACAAAATATGGAACACTACCTGTAAAAAATGTTTGATTCATTTGTTCTTTGACTCTCAATTTTACTCATTCAGATTAAAGAGAAAAAAGCTCTCCACTGAGTAACTGAACTAGATGCAGTTGAAAGTATCTTATGTATCCGTTACTCATTTTGAGCATCCCCAACGCTTATCTTGGGATTCTTACTAGTCTTGGTCTTTGACAGCACTGTGTAGAGATTAGTAATTTACTGAGTGTCAAAATGTGCTGAAATGTTTCATTGAAGTATGCTGGGTCCTGAGCAGATGGGACTGAAAATGCTTGCATGTAGTTTTTTCACTGAGAACATTGCTGATGTCAGCAGAAGGCATGCCCATCTCTCAGACACTAACAACCCAGTTAAGCAGGCCTGTGTTGATAAGAGTCACACACTCCACAGACTGGAGGGCAGAGTACACCTTGTGACATAAGGGAAATGCATTGATTTTGTGGCTGAGTGAAAAGGAAGCATAGGAAAATACTTTTTTTTCATTTTGCGATTTGCTGTCAGCAGATAATTTATAGCAGCACATTCAGTCCTCATATAAGCAGATGTAGATTCTTTGAGATAGGTATTTTTAATGCTCTTACATCAGGAGCTGATTAGGACTAGGCATTGGATTCCAAAGGAAAATCAGCACTGGCTTCTCTGTGAGAGGAAATCTCTGAGCCCTTTACACCACCATTGCCAGCTAATGGCTAAAATGTTAAGAACTGGAAAATATGAGCAGGCCTAACTTATAGCATGAGTCAAGTCTCAAAGCTCCAACAGATGCAGTGGTGAGCATTGTCTGATACTGACACAGTCCCTACAGACTCAAGACCTGCCTAATTCAGTGAAAACTGGCATATGACTTTTTGTGTACAATAGCTCCTCTTTGCCTTTTGTGGTTGAAATGATCACTGAACTTCATTTCTTGGTTATAGGTTCATAGAATGTAAAACGATTTAAGTGATCAGCCAGCCCACTCCCCACCCCCAGTAGTTTACTTCCTTACAGCAACTGGAGATGATGGAGAAATAAGATAGTCTGTATTTAATAACTTTATTAATCATTTTGGTGATGGTCTCAGAAGAAACACTGAAAGTATAGCCTGTGTCTGTTCTCTGTGTGTCTTCTACACAAATGACAAACAGTCCTTCCATTCTGCAGCTTACCTAAAACTCCTTGAGATGTAAAAAACACTGGGAAACAGGCTTCTTTTAATGCAATTTTTAATTTTTTATTTATTTATTTAAGTAAAAGAGAGCATGTCTTTCTTACCTTGTTTTTGTAGTATGTGACATTAACCGCAAAATCAGTAAAGGCGTCTTTGAAACTTTTAACCTTCAGCAGAGTATTTCAGAGAGAAACAAATATTTACTTAGCACAGGCAGAAGTTCCTTAATAGAAAGGAAGGAGTGAATGCTGTCTGCTAGTTTTCATCTTTTAACACACTGTAAAAAGAAGTCATTTTATGATTGTCATGACATTAGGGAATAGCATTATAAACCCTTCAAAATACTTCTAAAGATTAAATATAGAAGGAATCAGTCTAGCTCTGGCACAGTTTCTTGGACTTATGTAGATAAGAGCTCCTTTGAATTTGAAATGCGTATATGTAAGCCATATGCATTCTGCTTAGCTCTTTCCTGGCATAATCCTTAAAAACTTCACTATTGGATGCAGGGGGACGATTCAGCCATTTTAAGTCACATGGGTCACTAAATTTCATACTGATGTTAGTGCAAGACAGATTGTGTGAGCATTGCTGGTGCCAGAAAGAACTATTGTTTCATGTGAAGTTGAGAGAGTTTGCTCACATCGAATGATTGTTAACCAGCTTGCATAATGCTTGCAGAATCTGGCGCTCTATTCACGCATTCTGCCAAATGTAGCAGATGAAGAGGCATCATAAAAATCTTCACAGGATGTTTGAGATATTAGAATAGGATCATAAATCAGATATTTGCGTTGTTCTGGAAAAGCCTGTCAGAACAATTTCTTCTATATTTATGAAACCTGTCCTCACCTTTTCATCACACAGCATTCTGTTCTGTATTCCTTTTCTCACTGACTACCTTATATAAGCTGTCAGGAAGATTTTGCTTTGGACTTCTACAAACTAGTTTGTTTAGAGTAAGGCAGTAATTTTTATTATTATTATTTTTGACAGTCATTTCCCATCTGCAGTTAGCCTGCTCTGTCTGTCCCCACCCCAGGCATCTCTTCTTTTAATTGAGCTTTGTACTGAAATGGCAGACCCGTCTATTCATGGCTCATACACATTGCAAGATCTTGCACTCCTCTGCTAAAAAGATGTACTGAGGACTATAGTGACCATCCTAGCAAATGAGAAAATGGCGCAGTATCCTTTCATTCCATTTCTGCTTTCTGACACAATGGTGCCAGCACTAACTGTGCCTGTCAAAGTGTCTTTGGGTACTCTTGCGTCCACCCACTGGAGGTCAGCACAGATCTTCATAGTAAGTAGGGAGAAGCACTCTGGGCTTGTATGAAAGGGAAATGTTACTATAGTGTATATGATATTCAGTGCTGCTAGGAAGGCGTGTTGCTCTGCTTTGTACCTGATGTCATCTCAAGACTCAGGAAACTAGCGAATTACTTGCACATTCTTCCACTTGATTGAGACAAAGAATAGAAGTGGGTTTTCAAAAACATCTGTGTTGCAAAGTGAAATTTTTACTGGTGTTGAGCTTTAAGTAACAATCAACTGAAAAACACAAAATCAAATTCTTTCCAAGTACATTTCCAAGTACATAGTTGTGTCATTTTTGAAGTTCAGGGGAAAGTAACTCCTTTCCACTGAAGAGTCAGGTTGAGAATCCGGTAGAAGCAGTCAGAGAGGATGATAGATAAGCAAACCCTGCTGGAGACAAAACGGAGTGTCCAGTAGTTTTCCACAGTCAGAATATCATCCATAGATTTAATGTTCAAAAAGATCCTTATGACTCTGTCATCCGATGATCTGAATCACACAGGCAGTGGAATTAAAGACCAGACTCCTGCGGGGAAAATGAGCAAATCTTAAGATCTGGAAATCTTGGTAAGAATTAATGAGCTAGAAAGCAGTGTCATCTTGTTCAGCTACTTTCATGAAGTCCCACAAATATTACTGAGTTTTAAGCTGTCTTCATATTATAAATGTCCCAGTAAAAACATAGCAGCAAAGGATTATTTGGCTTTACCGTTATTTAATCAATTAAGAACTGGAATACAGCCTTGCAAGTGATTTATTCTCTGCTTTGGCAGAGAATTGGTAAAGTAATCTAGCCAGAACACTGAAAAAAGCCTGTATCAAGTTCTTCCTTTTCCCTACAAAAAACAATCTTACAAGCATGATTTAGAAGTCACAACCACTTTCTTGCAAGTTTTTTCATCACAATCCATGATGGGATAGCATCTATAATTGTTGTTATATGGATGTATGTTCTCTGGAGGAAATTTTGAGTAGCTTCATTGACACTTTTTATATTAGATGTAAACAAAACAACTTCACCATCAGCAGAAGAATGAGAATGACAAGGTTTAAACCCAGATTTTGAATACAGCCATTATTGCTGTCTGTTTAAACAAAAATTTGCCAATTCTAAGGGAAGACAAACAAAAAATGTCTCCACTGCTGCTTCTGAAAAGAAAAAGAAGGCAACTAATATTATTACTATCAGAAAAAAAGTGTTTCTGTCAGATAAGGAGCCAAGAACACATTCCTCACTAAATCTCTCCATCAGATGGTTAGCCTGTGTACTACTGTTACTAACCCCTTGCTCTGTAATCTCTCTGTATATATGTCTAATTTATCAGTTTCTTATAGATTGTCAGCAGCCTGCTGCCTCCATACCGCCACACGGCTCACAACTAGCCAGGGGGCCAGATTGCCAGACTGTCAGGTAAACTTAACTAACTCTCTTCTCTTTGCACATAGCTGCATGCAGGCCTGCAACCCCCTCCTCTTCCTTATACAAAAGCTCTTTGCTACACTTTGTCACTAACAGCAAACTTTTAACAACTTGAGGAATGGTGATAATTTCTGCAGTGACAGTACAAATGTGAATCACAACATTCATGCACTTACATCTATATTAAAATATAGAAAAGAATGTGAAGTTGCATCTTATAGTCCTTATTTGGTCTTTTTATGCAGTTTTTGATGATGTCAAATAGTAATGATTTTATTTTGTTGCTTGATAGATTTAATTAAATGGGGGACTTCTTATTTTAGGGGTAGGTGTAGGCTTCCGTTTTGTAAGGTGGCATTTTAAAGACATCTGTGAGATTTTTGTAGATGCTTCTCAGAAAGCTCCCCCTGACCTAGAGACTCAGATCCACTGCAGTCAGTTCTTCATCTTGTTGTTAAAAGTACATTCCTGGTGTCATTGCTCATAGGTGGTGTAAAAGCTAAATCATGGTTCTGAGATGGTTGCATTAATCAAGGCACAAACCCAAACCTAAGCAAAAAGTACTTTACAGTACTTTATCTGTTCATGGTACATTCCATGCATGTATTCACTTATGCCTATATTTTCATTTCAAATATGTTACATTATTTTTAGACCTTAGCCTGATCCGTAGTGACCAAGTTGATTTATAGCCCTACACAGAATGGAAGATCTACTTGATTTAGTACTGCTTTACATTTGTCTGCAAGCGTTACCTTGTTCTGCAAACAAACCCACAGAAAGGGCTAACATCCAAAGGAAAGTCTCAGGGTTTTCTGATTTGTCCATGAATCGTTCCTCAGCTAGGAAGTCCTCATTAGCTACAACCAGAGCTGGAAGTGTTGCTCAAGAGGCTTTTCTTGCCATGTTTCCAAATCAAAACCCTGGTTTATGGAAAACAATAATAATAATTTAAAATATGGTTAATATTTTAAAAATAGTCCGATCAGTCATCCCATAAATAACAAACACCTTTATACTTAGTTGAACTATTGACTCTCAAATGACTATTGGATTTTGCCACCAGACTGAGACTTTTCTGGTGAAGTGAAAACAACACGCTGTTTTTGGTATGTTAAGACTGTTGGCTTGCTTGCCTTAGCCACATGGATGCACAGCCTTGTAGAGCAGTGAAGCATAACAACAGATGTAATGCAAGTCGGCATGATGGCATAAGTTGCTGAGTACTTTTTTTTAAAGTATTTGAAATTTGGGGTGAATCTGAAGGCATTTAAAGAATTTAAAGAATGCCTTCAGACTTAATGAAGTTCAGATTTTCTAAAATCCAGCAGAGGAGGAAGACAGAAGCTTGTACTGCCCTTCCTTGTCCTCTGACAACCCCTCCTGGTATGACATGTATGCCTTCAGTCACATGGTGAGGCTAAATGAGCAGATTAAAGCTCTGCCAAGCCCTGAAGTCACCTGTTTTAAGAGAGAGGTGTGCTTGGTTTTTAAATCTCTAACACTACTCTTGCAGTAATGTGACCTCCTAGTGGCATTTTACCCAGGATTAAACAATAGCTTGTTAGGACTAGTAATTCACATAGATGTTTTCTGCATCCAGTAGTATGTCTAATTGTGTTCAAACTAGTTAACATGCCTGACCACAACACAGATTCCCACTGAACTTCAACATCAAATACAGAGAGATTTCTCTCATCCATTATATATACTGAACTTTAAGTGAGGCTTGTGTAACTCTGGATTTTCTAGTAATTGTGATTCCAGCGCTCAAGCTTTGGTGAACTTCATGGGATAAGCTATGAACAGATTCAAGCCAAATGAAACTCCAGGATGCATCTAGTCAATTTATTTTGCTACACATCTGTCTTTTTGCTTAAATCTGTGTATTTTAAATTGAACCTGATCTGGAGAGTCTGTGAGAACTTTTCTTAAGAGAATTTCTAAGTAAGGTGGTGTAACAACACAGGCAAGTCTCATTCTGCCTTCCATGCATCACCTCAGTTACTAGTTCCAGGAGTATGAGGCAAGCAACCAAATCTAGGTGTAACCTGAAAATTACTGTATGTTGTTCACCCTTCCTAGCATCTCTAGCTACCTGCCTGATGGACTATATTGGACAAGACTAAAATATTTCCATCATCCAGTACTGAAAAAAGCATGTCTGTCTTTGGATTGCATTCCGGTTTATGCTGAATTCAATGACAACCTCATTTTCATATTGGAGGCCAAACTCTAGACACAAGTTACTTATTAATAAAAGCAAAAACGATCTCCCCAAAACAGATATTGCAAATTAAATTAATATTAATTTTTCATAAGAAGCAATGTTTTAATTTCATATAAAATAGGTTCTAAATTAAAAATAGCATAAAAGATTATCGTATGCAAAATGGTTGCATTATGAAAATATCACTGGTCTGATTATATTTGCCATTGCTGTATTTTACAGTTACAATAAATGCCAGATAATATTGCATGTGAATGGCATCTTTAAGACAGACAACAGCATACTTACTGACACCAAAGGGCTTTGCATGCTACTTTCCAAATGATATTAGAAATACATGATTAGCATTTTGAGTGCCAAGGGAAAAAAACAGCTGCTTAAAACCAGACATTAATACTAACACAAAAAATGACACAGACTGCATTCAGCAACTGAATTAATAGATCCCCAAATGGTACCAGCCTCTAAAGAGAGGTTTACAAAAATGTCTTTTCAAACCAAATGTTTTAAAAGCTGCACATATTCCATGGGGGAAATGTAACAATGTTCTTCCTTGTTCTTAGTTAATAGTCAACAGCTTCAGTTTCTTCCATTTCTTTCTATTGCTTTGTGTTATTCATCTCACCTGCCATTCTCTACTGCCCGTGACTGTCAATATGCCTGATAGCTCAGCTCCAGGACCTGCTGCCACGATCACTTATACTGCCATAAAAAGCACACTGAATGGCATATGTCACTTACTGATTCTGATATAATTTTTGTTCATATACTGCTATGGTAATCTGCATTAATGAACAGAATATATTGTGTTTCTGAAGAGAGGATGGTATAACAGTGTTTTAGGAAAAGACTCAGATCTACTGGAGCTGCAAGTGATGGGTGTATATATGTTGCTACAAAAGTGCCTGTTAACCTTGTAATTATTTTTTTCCTCTTCCTAACAACCCTAATATTTATTGTGGGTTGAAAGGGCAATGGTGAGACAAAGTTTTATATTTCTTCCGTGCATAGAAATGTGCTTGTGTTTCAAAGAAAGAAGCAACACAGAATCACCATGAAAACTAATGTAGTTCTAAACACAGTGCTTCCTAATCTGAACATGGTCTGGGATAGTTTGTATTGCAGTATTTGCAGTCAGGGCTGACTTTGTACTGAAGTCATGCCAACAGCGTTATTATGGTTGTGCACATTTGTATAGAGGAGAATCTTACATGTCTCAAAGAGATCCTCTTTCAGGCCATTGCTATATGTAACTAGTCTTAATTATGGCCATTTCCTCACCAGTCCTGTCCCTCAGAGCACGAATATCTTGTATTGCTTATTTTTAAAGCTGGGAAGAAAACACCAAAAAACAAACACATCTCTGCTAATGGGCAAGGAAAATGCCTGTTGAGTTTCTGTTCCTTTCTGACAGTTACAGATGTCTTTCAAAAAAATAAATGGGGCAGCAAGGGAGCAGAGCAAGGCAGTTTTTGTAGGGTAACGTGATCACCTCCTTATCTGTCTTCCTCAAATGTGATGTTAAAGTTCTAATTAGCTTTTACTTCCCTGAAGGATTTAAGACTAGTGCTTCTCCTAAGCCTATCTTGAAAATTTAGGAGGTGCTGAAGCCAGGAGCTGGATCTTGATGAATGGATAAGTTTGAGAGTAAATGCAGACTTTTTGGGTGTAGCTGCAGTCACTCCTGCAACAGACTCACTTGAGTGGAGCAGGCAAAGATCTCACTCAGATGCTGTATCTCCATCTGTATGTGGGAGGATTTGGCAGAAGAAAAGGATAGTTACAGCCTTTGAAAAATTACTTCAAGAAGACAGGTTTGGTGTTTTTAAACAAGTCCAACTACTAAGCTTCAAGAAAATATTTTAGATTAAATATTTATGCCTAGGTGCTTAGGGCTAGACTAAATCTATATGTAAATTGAGGATTCAGTCCATAACACTACACACTTTGAAACTGATCTAATCAGCTAAGCACAAAACAAAGCCTGTGAGGTCCTGAGCTTCTATAACCTGCTCTCATCATCCATTTTGCAATCAGAAAACTCATCTTCAGGAGCATTAATGTGAAACAGAACCCAACTTAAGTCTATTGTCTTCAGATAAGACTAGAGGTGCAAGGACTGTAGCTCCTGCTGAATTATAATGCCTGTGGTTACAGTCTCTTACGCTTCTCTAACTTGAAAATATGGACATTGCCACCTACTTTTTTAACGGTGATGATGCATTTTTGTTTCTGTCTTCAAGCAAGCGCAGTGTCATTTCTTTGTTTCCCTAAGTAAATGCTATATGTGGAACTACAGGCATTTTCTGCACCGCTGGCATTTCCAGTGTCAGATTTTCAAAAACCTCTGGCATTTCAAATTGATTCATTTCCAGCAATAGACTAATTATATGCCTTCAGCCAACACTCCAAGAGTCTGTGCTGGAGAGATAATATGCAATAGTACAGTTTCTAAAGAAGGAAAAAGGAAAAGGCAAATTTTCTTGAAGACAGGGTTATAAATGATTGTCCATCATATATCACATTGTTGAGCTTGGAATAACTTCAAGACTTAGAACATTTGAAGCATTAGGAAAAAAAACCTCTTCCCAGACACAGAAGAAGAAAAGAACCCTTTTTTTTTTTTTTTTTTTTTTTTTTAAATAAATTGCATTTACTTGCATTCTGTTTTGGTATCTTGTTCTGCCACATGGAAGTTTAATGGCTGTCACTTAGCTTGACGTGGAAAGTTGAGCTGAAGTTCACTCTTTAAAACAGGACAGGCCAAGGCTGAGGGAATCGTACAGCTCTCACTTAAGCTGTGTCCACACTGCCCACTGAAGTGTAGCATAGACTCCTGAGCTGCCTTTAAATTAGCAAACCTGATTATCTGAAGCTTTACTAGCAGGAGCGCCCTGGAACCAAGAAGTGGGGTATGTTTGTATTAGCTGTCCCTTATCTTTGTGCTGCCACTGCTAGGCTACTACGCCAGCCCCACATGATTTGCTGAGAGAGGCTTAATGGGTGGATGCTGTTATCAGACAAATTGTATGTGAAAAAATAAATGACAAAAGTATGTAACAGAATTGAAGAAGATTCAAACAGCATAAAAGCAAAGAAAACAAAACACAACTGCCTCTCACCTTTTGGAAGTGTTAATTACAAAACATGTAATGGCTGTGTTGCCTGATGAAGACTGTTACACCATAGTTGTAGGATTGTACTAGTACATTCAATAAGAGATCACACTCACAAAGTCATGAGACCCAATTTCCAGGCTGGCACTGTCTTTCATTTCAATCAGTTGCATATAGAAAATCTTGAGTGCTCTCATAAAGATGGCACCTGTATTTTGTCCTTCAAATTCACTCTCCTGTTTTGCCTATGCATTCATTTCTCCGCACAGCATTTTTCATCAGAGCATGCAAACAGCTATTGTGTACATGAACGGGCAAGCAGGATATCTGTGTCACTCCATGTATGCATCCAGGTGTCACTGAATGTGTGTGCTGAAGATTTTCCTTATGTATACTGTGTAACTGAGGATACAGATTTAGAGATGAGGTTTCATCCACTTTTTAAGTTTATTTCCAGCCCTGTACCTTTAACATGCACGTAACAAATTTGCCATGTATTTTAAGCATGTTTTCTCTTTTCTTTTTGATTTTCAGTCCTAATGCTCTCCCAGAAGAGCAGCCACATTCCAGCTCTCAGTGTGCCCCTCTCAACTGTCTCTCTAAGCCTCCTCCTTACCCCTAATCTTCATATGCAACGTAAGAGAAAATGCAGAGTGGAGTTTGTGCAACAAAGGTTGGGGTTGTTCCCAGCAAGCGGGTAGACAAACCTGCCTTGTTGCTGCATTGACAAATCTGGATTCATATCCCATGCTCCAGCGACTGAGGGAAGGTTGAGAAGAAGAACACAAAGCACAGAGCCCAACCTACCAAGAAGACTTTTTATGGTTCCTCTGATTGTATTTAAACTTTGCTATCACAACTAAAGTGTAGTGAAATTTAACATCTTGACAAAAATATTCCTCCCAGCTGCTTGGCTTTAGCTCTGAAGTAATGAGAGACTTAAGCCAATGTTAAAAAACTATGTTACAAAAATTCTGCCCTCACATCCTCTAAGTTCAGCCATAGGAACCAGTTTAAATTTCCTTCTGTCATTAAGGGTGTGATATTTATTTCTTACTTTATTTGCACCAGTTTTTTGTGTTTATAAGATGCAGTCTCTTTTTTTCTTTTTCTGAGAATTGTATGTAACTGATATTATTTTTTAAAAATAAGAGGAATAGCTTAAGTGAGGAATGACTGTGTTAATATTAAAAAGAGGCTTGTTGCATTGGCTGGCATATGGCCAATTTTTATTGCACAAAAATGTTGGAAATGAGTTGAATTGGAATGTTAGCAATGACTGTATATTTTGCTGATGCACTGATATTGTTTATGCTCTTGGGTTTTTAATTCCTATTACACTAGCTTCTGGTTTTGTTCTAGTTCTTCACTGAAAGATAATTTTTAAGCCTAAGAAGGAGATGAAAGGATGATGTATTCAGTTGTTTTCAGTTGTTTGCTTGCATTGTAATTATTTTTTTTGCATTTCAGACAAGTAGCTGAATTGGTGCTGTTTTTTGGGGTTACTTTCTATTTGGTATCTGAGAAAGAAAATCTAAAATAAGTAAGATGCTGTGTGCTAATTAAAAACATTCTTTCCTCCCACTCCCATATTCAGGATACTAGCTTGACGCCTTACCTTGAAAGGCTAGCATGAATGGCGAAGTCATGCGTTTCGTGTGAGGTATTCTGTGGTGAAAGAGCTCATGCAAGAAGGGTTAACTGTGTGGATCAAAGTTAGTAGGACTTTGTTGAATATTGTAGTGTATTTTTTCCTTACCAAAAATCAACAGACACAGAACCTTAGCTCATGTCAGTTTATGACAAATACTCAGGTGATCTACACTACGCAGACTCTATTGCAACAGTGCACAGTGTTCCTAGGTAAAGATTCTTTCCTGTAAAAGCTGAGTATGTCTGGGTTTCTTCTTAGAAAGTAGTGAGTTTCAGAACAAAATCAAGGGTAGATATATCTATTTTGCACAGTACTTGACAGCAAGGCCAGTGGCTAAGTAGGGCTAAGTGTGTATGGGCTTCCCGTCTGGTCATCAGCTAGAAAATTAAGTCTGCAGTACTGCCTACCTGCCTACTTATTAGTAACTAGCAAACTCCTTGCTTTGTCAGGTGGCCTTAATTAATTTACAGAAGAGAGGCTTAGATATTTCCACATCTTTATTCCTTCTCTGCAGCACACGTTTGACCTACAGGTGGGAAACACAGTACAGCCTAAGATATAGAGCATCTGGGGAAAAAACCACACTGCTGCAGGTGTGGTTGGAATAATTCTTTCACATTCTGCCTGAGTCTGAGAAAATGAAGTCCGTCTTCTGTTAGTAACAGTGCTTACCAAATGTTACGATAAACAAAACATCAGCAAAGGAAAGAATCGGTGACCACTCAGTGTGCCTAACAAATCATTAGTACCATAGTACCAGTAACGAAGGTGCTGTAAATACAAATACTCTATGTCATCACCAACATATGTCATGTAACCTTGGCAAAGCAGCTATTGTAACACAACATTCAGAGGTGGACAAAATAGGAACAAACTGACATCCAGTTCTGGTCAGATCAAACAGACAGCACTTGGTGTTTTGACTTAGGTTTCCATGCAGTTTGCATAACTGTTCTCATATATATTTACATTGCTATTCAGTATCATACTTAACCTATGTGTTGTCTTGTCATAGAAAAGGCAAGTGAAACCTTGTTCAGCTTTATCATAATGTCTGACACTGAGATTAGCTGCTATTTTGATTTTTTTTTTTTAAATAATAGTCTGAGGTAAATGCTGCCTTCAAAAAGCATCTCAAAATTCATGACCTTGTCAGACTGGTATATGAATATTGTACAGTGGCCACATCTGTGTCCAACAAAGACAGCTGCTGTAGGTTGTTAAAAAGAAAAAGAATTTGCATTGCACTTTGAATATAGTTACTGCGGGCTGCACTTGAAATAGTTTTTCCTATTTTCATATCCAACTGAAATGCATTTTCTCTGAATTTAAGTTAAATTAAAAAGAAATTCAGTGAAATACATTTCCTTTCTATATGGATACAAATTTGTTGGAAAAAATGTTGTATTGGAACAGTTGTTTAGAAATGTATTTGTTTCCAGTTGTGATTTGCAGAGCAATTTTGGGAATTGAAACATTGTTCTAGTATGTTCATGTGGATCAGGAGTTATGAAACAGCATCCAATGATACAGAAATTGTGGCCCCATTTTATAAAAATAAGTGGGTTTATTACATTTTTTTATTCTCTTAAGCTTTAAATTTTTCATTTCTAAGTTTTCAATTTACATTTTTTATATGTATATAATACATAAGTGTTGGAAATGTATGAGAACTAGAAACAAACCAACTTTAATGTACAAATGGCTGTAGTTATCGCATTGTCAGTTATAAAACTGTGTAGGCCCCTGGGACAACTTTTGTCAGTTAACCAGTACAAAATAAAATACATATCTTGAACGTGAGATGATAAACTCTTCTTTATTATAGAATGATTGATAACATACAACTTTGTGAGAGATTTTGTAGGAAATATTTACATGCAGACGAACAGAAACAAAAGCCAGGTTTTTTAAGGGTTGCAAAATATTATATTTTGCCCATTTAAAATTAATTTGTGATGTATTGAAATCTATTCTGATTTTTAAAGGTAAAAAAAGTTATGCATATATTTGTAATGGTTGAGTATACTCAGAAACACTGAAACATGTCCTGCACAGCAAGGAAGCAATTTAAATCCTGCTCCGACTTTTGTATCTGAAATGCTGCTTTTGTTCTCTATGATGGCCTTGAATTTTCCTTGTGTTTGGGATAGCCTGTTCAGTTCCAAGACATTTTGGTTTGGGTTTTATTTTCAGATGTAGTGAAAAAGTATACCTTGCTCAGTGAAATGATCCACTTCTGGAAATCCAGTTTATAGGAAACGTGTGGGGAAAAAAGAAAAGAAAAAAAAATCAAATAGGAGAAAGAGATGGATGAATAAGTACATTGTAAAATGTAATAGTATGGAAAATATATTTTCTATCTGTCAGAAGATAAACAGAGGAAAGTGTTACCATTTTTCATGCTTATTGTATAGAAGTTTCTGCCTTTTAAATGAAGGCAATAGTGATATTCTTTCTGATTGATCAGATTGACAGGCTGGCATCTCTGTGCTTTCTCCATCCACATTTTTCACAGTAAATTAATGTAATCATAGTTATACAGTAGGGTTCATAGAATGAAACTGTAATTAACGCTGCAGGTTTTAATGCCAAGGTGACTTGCAGTTTCTCTTAAAAAAAAAAAAGTGAAGTTTTTTAAGCCATTTGACATATTTAAGTGTGAACAGAAAGGAGATTATGTTATGAAATATAACCTCACTTACAAAATATGACCTCACCTATGAAGGTGCTCACAATAGTTATGTTGGAAATACTTAAATAAGCTGCTAGTAAAATATGACCCAGTCCTTATCACACTGGGAAGAACACCCCCGAGTCTGGGCCCTATTTTGATACCAACCTTATCGTTCAGCGTGCGATGCCAAAGTCAGTAGTTGTGCTACCAATTCCACTGTAGCTGGATTAATCATCATCATAAGGTATGTATTATATCAGCCCTTCTGAGGTCTGTTCCTTTCTTTGGTGGAAGATGCCTATTCACTGAAGTTACAGTAAATTTCTTTCTTTTGTACTTCAGAAATCTTCAATTGCAAATGGCAGGCATTGATGTTTTACATTTGAAGTATGATAATTCTCATAGTTACCTCTTTCAAAATTCCAGTCATCACTTTTCTTCAGTTTTCCTTTGCTGTGCGTGCAGTGAGTCTGAAAGGGATAGACAACATTCAGGCTTTTTTAGCCATTAAGATTTTGGGGTTTTTTTAGTATAATTAGGCATTCTGCGGAAGAGAAACTAAAAAGCAATTGCCTTTCACCTTCAGGCACAAACACATCTTAATATGCAATGTAAAATGCATGCATGAGATTCTTAACATTGTGTAGCTTTTCCATACCTATAACTAAGCTAGAAAATTCTTATTTCTTGATGGATTTGCATATTCTTCCTGCTAGAAAGGCAAGAGGACAATTACAGAGAGTCTGTATCTTCCATTTGGAGGTGTGTGGCTTAAATTGTCATTAGTTTTTAATATGTTTGCTGTGGAGTTCTTGAAAATCCCTATGTGAAATCTAATGGCAACCAAGAGAAAACTGACAAAAGATAAAGGAAAAATTCTATATTCTATGACTGAAGTTAATGTGCGGACAGACTCTGGGTGACAGGGCTTTGTATTTCTAAAATGTCTTTCTACTAAGCTCTGTATTTGTTTTGATTATCATGATTTGCTGTAAAAGACATTGGAGAAAAGTGTATGTTTTTTTCTCAGCATTAGTAATCCGAGTTGAACAGTTTTTATTGAGTATATGGTTATTGGATTTCAAAAATATTTTGGAAATCAACTGATTTCCAAGCAATTGATAAAAGTTTCAAGTAGACTGGCTTGCAAGCTGAGTTGTTATTTTATTGGCTGTGAAGAAGAAATAAGAGTAATCTAGCTTTTTCTTCCCCTGTTGTTCACAGATATGGCTATGTGTGCTATGCCAGTGGATAAATTAAGTCCATTTTATTAGTTATTGCCCTATTGATTTTCTGCCCTGTGGTTTGACTGTTAAAGGATTAATTAACTTGATCCTTTGTAAACAATTAAAAAAAACCCTACTGATGTTTTGTGACTTTTGTAACCTATTGAATGTTTCCATTTGCATGATGTTCTGTATCTAATGAATCATACAGATTGCTGTGTTCCTTTCAAAAGAGTTTTAACATTGGTGGAGTTTGTGACAAACACAAATTTGTATACTGTATGTTTACTGCTGTTATAACTCAGCTACTCCTATGTTGAATTGATATTATGTTGTCCTGCCTTCTTGGGGTTAAATGATAGAGTGTTTCTAGGTGGTGAAGAATATAAAAGTATATCTGTTCATTTGCTAAAGACTGAATATTGGAAACTCTTCTTGTTGCTACTTTATGCTAAAAGAAAAAAAAAAAAAAGAAGTTAATTAATTCTTGTTTCCAAAAATGCATCATTTGTTTTTAAAATTGAAGTAATTCTCATGTTAACTCTTCCTTGTCCTTGTAGACAATCCTAGATTAATGCCTTGTGAGGGATTCATAAAGTCTGTGCTTGTACTTGTGTAATATGATCATGCAGTCAAATGGTTGGGAAAAACACTCTAGTGCTGAAGAAAATAATTAAAAGAAGACAATATATTGATTCTTACATCTTTATGTTCCAACTAAAATTACAGTGTAATGCATAACTGTTCCAGTGAATAAACTGGCCATTTTTGTTCATTTAACACCATGCTGTCTCGTCTGCTTCTATTTACATCAGTTTGCAGTGTGTTGCCTTGGCTAATACTTTTTCATTAATTTAGTTCTTAAAGATCCATAACAGTAAGTTTAAAAGGTATCAAACAAGAAATTAATGGAAATCAACATTAAATGAAAAGGGAATCAGAGCAAAAGTGCTTCCTCTGTGTTCTGAGACTGCAGCAGAAACTAAAATTCTGGCTTTCCACATAGTGTTTCCAACAGATTGGAGTACCCTCTTAAATGCTGCAACATCTGCATATAGTCTCAGTACAAAAATGCATTGTAAGATGCAAATCTCAACCCTCAGGGGATGTGAAAGCAAAGGAAGAACTGAAGTCAGCATAAAATTGGTTTGGGAGTGCTGTGTACAGGGCAGCATACCATACTATCCTACCTGCTTTTTAAAGTAAGAAATATTTTTTTCCCCTGTAGAAGAGCCTTGTTCTCACATTAAGGGAGTCTAAATCCTGCCCCAGCAGCCAGTCCTGCACTGATCTGAGAGCTTGGCCCTAGCAGGCAGGCAGCTGCTACAGTTCCTCTGGTGAAGCTCACTGCTTTGCAGAGTCTCTGAGGAGTAGCAAATGTCCTGTTTTTAGGAACAGGCCAGGAAAAGGGAAAAGCCTGGAGGAAGGACTGCACCTCCAAGCCCACTGGGTTGTTTGACTCAGTGGGAACTATTGGAGGGCTGGATTTGGTTTTAGCTGGCTGGAGAGGTGCTTCGGATAGTAACAGAATTTGTGCACGGTGACAGAACTGCAGTTCAAGAGCTGTTAATTGTCTAGAAATGCTTCCCACTTCTCTCGTTTCTTCCTTTTTCTCATCTAGCAGGGGGAAATCTCACACCTTACCTCTGTTTATTGCAGAAGCGCCTTTGGCAACAGCATTCCATGATCCTTTTAGCAAAAGTATGACTGCTTCTGATAGAATTTTCTTACATTGGGTATTCTTCCCCTTTGATTTTAAATTAAAAGTTTCTAAGAGTTAAAAAGAAGGGGGGGGGGGGAGGAGGAGAAGAAGAGAAGGGACCAGACTTCTCCTTCTCAGTGTATTTGTTTTGATAGCAGTTTTGCAGAGGGTTGCTCCTTGTGTGAATATTCTCATAGCAGAGTTGATTTGAGAAATTTCTAACCCATGTTGCTTCTTTCCCTTCCTCTGTATCATCCCTTCAGCTGGTCCTGTGCAGCTCTCTGAGAGGCAGTGGTATGAGTAAGGTCACTGAAACAGTCTGGGAGAAAAAAAAACCAAACTCCAAAAATACATTTTGTTTCCAAATAAAATGTCTGTGTAACAACTCCCCTGAGAAGCACCATTACCCCTTGTTCTGGAGCAGGAGGTAATTTCCGACAAATGAACTATTGTTTTTCCTATAAAATATACCAGATGAAAATAGGAAAGATTCCAAAACTAAAGCTTACAGTGACTGCCACTGCAAGTCTTTTTTTTTCAGGATAGCTCCCTTGATAAATGCTGCAATGACACTTAGAAAAATACAGAGCACTACGAGTTATCTCTAAAGGCAGGAGGCACCATGGTTTGACTCTCTTAACACCACAAAGCATTGACAGGCCACTGGCAAATCAGGTTGAGCACAAGAAATTACTACATAATTTTGAGCAGCGTTGAAACCTAGATTTCATGAGACCAATAGTAAGAACAGAGGCACTAATTATGAAGTGGGCCATGTTAAAGGACCTGATGTCCACATCTTCTAGCAGCCCATGAATGACAAATGTAGAAAAGAAGATTTTATATACAGAACAAAATGAAGGAAAATTGAGCTAAAATAGGTAGTAATAATTATGTGCATCCTGGGAAAAAATATTTGGAATAAAGCCAGCTTTCATCCATCTGTGTATGCTAAAGGCATAGGCACAACTGCTTTCCCCTCAGTGGAAGGTCTGAGTGATTGCCTGCATGAAAGAAGGAAGTCCTAACTTTGCACAAAAATAAGGCTCAGTACTATAGCTGACTACTCAGCAGAAGCTTAATAACCCAGTAAAAAATACTGACTTTTACAAAGATGATTCCTTCTTGACTAGACCAGTATATTAGAAAACACACATTTCACCCCTTATTTATAAATTCTCTTGTATCACATTGGAGATACCTAACTTCAAGAATAAGATTTGGTAGGTGGTTTTAGAGAAAAATAGGCATTTAAGTTATTGTTATAATAATATACGATTGAGAAAATGTTATTTGTGGGAAGCTCCAAATGAGGGGAGAAAAGAAGTCTTTTCATCTCCCTTAAGTGAGTTGCCAGGAAACTCTGGAAATAAGTAGTGAGACAGTTTATAGAATCATAGAATACCAGGTTGGAAGGGACCTCAAGGATCATCTGGTCCACCCTTTCTTGGCAAAGCATGACATAGACTAGATGTCCAAGCACCCTGTCCAGCCTAATCTTGAAAGTGTCCGGCATTGGAGTGTCCACCACTTCCCTGGGGACATTATCCCCATGGCTGAGTGTTCTCATTGTGAAAAAATTTCCTTTTGCGTCAAGTCAGAATCTCCCCAGGAGTCTTCTCCATGTGAGTCCTTTAAAATTAATTCATATGATTCCCTACCTGGGGAGGGCTGCCAACTTTTTTTTAGTGTTGATTAAACTTCCTCAGTGAAACTGGTTTTTGCTTTTTGATGCTGGCATATTGGTTAAGGTATTAAAACAAGCCATCTACTTACATTAGGAATATAATATTGGAAAGCTGTATGAGTACAGAGCTCCTTTGAAGATCAAAATCTGAATGCAGAGGATGTGGGCCCAATATTTTGTTCCCCTTCACAGAGATGGGAAAGGCCTATAATCACAGGTGAAAAAGAACTACTGTTTTCACAGCACACAGGTCTTCTATCCCCCTATACATGACTAAATGACAGAAATCTCTCTTAGAGATAGAAGACGTCTGTAAACTTAGATGGCTCAATGCTGATTCACCCAAGGTAGCTCTTTCTACAGTGGCCGTTTGTTAAAGCTGGAAGATGAAGAAGCAGCTGTCATTTGTAGGTATATGGATGCTACCATCAGGCCCTAGACCAGGGAATTTACTTTAGAATCAGGTGGAGTTTCACCCATATCATCCACAGGTGGCTGGAAAACTTGTTTTGACCTGGATGAGTGGACCTGCCATTCAGTTCATTCTTTTGAAACTGGATTTAAAGAGATCCCTGGGTTGGAGCAAAGCACCAGGAACTTCAGTGGACTCCATCTGGATGTTGGGCATTTACCTGTGTGGAGCAGATGACGGGACCCTGGGCATAACAGAGAGTATTTTGTGCAATGAGAAGATGTGAATGATGAGTGCTTTTGTGACCAGCTTGTGACTCAACTTCAGCCATCCAAAATGTGAAATTAGAACTTATATAATTGCACTGCATACAAATATCAGCAAAGTCCTGCATTACTCAGAAACAGAATGCCTCTATGAAGCCATCATTGATTTAAAAGGTTTTTGTTATCTAAGCCAAATGCAGAGTAGCTCTTTTTATCTTCAAAGCACTCTATGCATATTAATTCATTCCCAAAACATCTTTGCAAAATGGGTACTGTTATCTCGCACCTACAGATAGACAAATTGAGACTGTGTGATGGGAAAACATCAACACAACAAAGTGAGCAGGTTTTTTTACATGTAACCCTTCACCTCTCCACATACATCCGCCCTGCACACGCTGGAATACCAAAGTGGTTTTAAATGTGATAGCCAGCTACCCTCGGCAAGGTGAGGTTTTTTGTGGTACATGTGGTACATACGCCGCTCCAGAACCTGCATTGCTCAAGTGCTTGAGTTGGTGCAGAGCTCTTTCCCTGTTTCTGCAGTGCTTGGTATTAATAGATCCTTGCTATAAATAGCTGTAGTTTAACATCCACTTTCTGGTTTTAATTTCCTCAGACCTGTGCCCTCCTCCTGACTGTCTGTAAACCAAAAAGGCAATTTGACTCACTAGGCCCAAGATGAAAACATTGCCTAAACATGGGAAAACTTTTCTTCCCTCAGCAGTGTTAGCCCAATAAAATGTAGATGTTCTTTTTCTGGTAGAGAACTTGGATTTCCTTTAAAATGACTGCATCCTTTTAAAGCTTGTGTTCAGAATCATGAGTATAAATCTGTGACAGTGCCCAAATAAAGATTCTGGAGTTTCTGAAGTTTCAGACTCCTCATCTATGCCATTAACACTTAGTTGTATTTATGCTTGAATAAAAAGCACAGCACACTGCATAATGGTAAATTTACAGCCATTTGCAGTGCATAAAGCCTCAGATGTGTACTGTAAAGCTTACTTTAAGTATTGAGTTCCATTAGTGTTACACCTCTGGAGGTAAAAATACATTTTTAGAAATATGAATGGAATGCTATTTTTGAGATTCAGGATACAAGAACAAGTGGAATAGGAGTAGCATTTATATCCTTTTCACAGCCTTTGCTCCAAATAATCACATTTCATCCCAGAAAGATCCAAGGGAGTCTGCGGAATGTGGAACAGAATGAAAAAATACAAGTGTGGATGAGGCTAACTTAGAGGAGTCTGCAAATAACAGCAACAGCTTTGAAGTCACTCTGTTTTAAGTCACTATAAATTATTGAGAAGCATGCTGAAACTCCTGTGCATGTACCATATGCCTCATTAGAAGCAATACTAAATACCTGACAGCTTGGTTTTTACAACAAGGAAAAGAAACAAAGTTAAGAGAATATTGCAATATTGAGACTGGTATTTTCTCTTCCAGAGCTGAAAGTAATAGTTATGCTTTACTTTTCACAGCATGTTTTGCCAGCCAATTTCTCTCCAAGTGTTGATTTGTTAAGCAGAGAACCACACTGTTTGGGTAAGCATTCACAGAGAGACAATGGTTAATATTTAATGCATACAGCACCTTAGCAGTGCAGGGCTCCTTAAACAAAGTACAGTTCCATGTTATAGCTTAGGCTAGGCTTTGGGAATAAAAGCAAAACAATGGCAAAGAGCACTTCATTTCATGGTCACAAGTTTCCATGAGGACAGAGCCCCTACTCTCAGCTGCAGACTTTCCTGGATCTTATGAATGCCACATAAAGGAGCACACCAGAGGAACAGCTTATAGCAGTCACCAGATCCTTCTGCACAAGCAATCATCTTTTCCTCAGGAGTCACGACGAACTGTCCCATCACTTAACCAGGCATGAGCCCCTCTGAGAAAAGGGAGAAGCTGGAGGGCCCGTAAGAGTTGGTGACTAGGAGCTGGCTACAGCCACCATCAGCAGCTTAGCACAGCCCACTGCCAGCTTCCTAGCAGCCCCACAGAAGAGCACTCCCAGGATCTCACTGGCACATATTTTCCTGTCAAGTTTCCAGAGGAACCTGTGGCCCATATCAGAAGCAGCTTTGCCTAATTTATTAATTCACAATTTTCAACAGTGACTTTAACTTGATCTGGCAAAAAGCTAAAAACACTATTGATTCTGGATGAGGGGTACATCTAGAAGAGTTGTCACGCTTACCCTGGGAATCAGACCTCACTAAAATGTCTCAAATGAGGAGCTTAGACCATGTTTTCATAGTGGCTGTTGGTTATCACTGCAGAAGAAAAGAAGAAACAGGAGAAGAGTAGAACATTTTCTTGAGCATAGCTTGCTTGCTTTCTCCTTTTTACCACCATGATGGTATGGAAGTTTGTTTTCATCTGTAGCTAATGCAAATCAAAGCTAAAGCACTGTTGCTAATGATATCTAAATATCTGACCTTAACTGGATAGCAGGAAACATTTCATTAACCTGTGGTAGTGATAATGAAGAATATTCTGACTTCTAAAGGCAATCAGTCTTTGTTAAATGCAGTTCTGCAAGACTCATCTAACAAAACTGATTAAATAGTAATTTATCCCTCTAAGCAGCTGTCCTTCAGGAAAACTAAGGGACATGTGTGATAGCTTTATCTTAACATGTTTGCTGTAAATTTCAAGAATTTTCTTGCAACAGACAAAATGCTTCTGTGTAGCAAAAAAGGGGTAAGATGAAATGAAAAACTGAAGCAGTGCATAACAGAAATGTTTCTTCCAGCAACATGTCAGCATTCTGTGGGGGTAGAGAAAGAAGCCCTGTCTGTAGTGAGTATGAATAGGATTCTTTCTTACAGTGGCTGAAAGTGGACAAAACCTGTTGCTGTGTAGTCCCCATAACTACCTTTGACAGGGCTCAAAACGAAAACAGGGGAAATAGATTAAACACAACAATGTTCCCTCTCATACAGTCAGGCAGAACAGAACAGAGATTTGTATCAGAAGCATTTCCTGCATGAAAAGAAGCTGCCATGGATTTTCTTTTGAGGGCTACCTACCCATCGGGTTTTGTTCCAGCAGTTAATACCTAAGATTTGTCTAACCCCGCCTTGGACTGCCTGTCATGGGTTACTTCTGATGTTTGAATCCTAATTCATGATGTTGATCTCACAGCTCCTTCTCATGAGGAAGTAAAGCCACCTCTAAGATACGGCAGTAAGTTACAAAAGAGGTGGGTGCATATTTTAGTGTACGCCAGCATAATGCTATACATTCATGGTCCCCACTCTGTTCTGACACTTGCTGGGTGCTGCACAAGGAACAAGCATCAGGCTTGAGTCCCTCTCATTTTTGTAAGCCACTCCCCACGCTAAGAAGCCAGAGACTGCAGCCCCAGGCTAAAAGTCACGTTATATCTTTGAATGCTGGATTCTGTGTTTGCCTGCTGATTTAACTAAGGTTAAGTATCTGTCTCACATTTTCTTGCTTAGTCTTTCTATCTCTGCTGCCCACACTGCAATTGCTTTGTGCATTGTAACTGCTGTGGCCATCGGAAGAGACTTTTTATCTGAAATGTGCATGACTGCCTGAGACGAGATTCTTCTTTAATTACTATCCTACTCTATCTTTTGCTATATCGGTTCTTGTTCCTCATTATACTTCCCTGCTGGCAGAACTGGTCTGTGGGATATACCATATGTAGTTCACAGAAGATTCAAAACGTGTGATGAGCTGTACCCTAACTTAGGCAGAACTTGGCTCGGGTAGCTATGCATTTAAGTGTGGATTTTCTGTATCATAAGCTGCATTTTCATTTTACTTTCTATTTGGAATTTGGTATCTAACAGAGAATGGCATTTTTCCGTCAGATCTGAGAGAAGGTACTGTCCAAATCAGCTTTAAATAAGCTAATGTTGGTAATGTTTAGAAACATTATACATGTATTTTTGTTAGATGTTGAGCTCATTCATCTTCTTTTTCAGGGTTCTGTAGATTAATGCTCTAAAAATATGTTACTACACAGGCCACTGCACAAGGTAGTACTCAGAGAAATCAAAGCTAGAGGCATAAACTGAATTCTGGAACAAATTTATTGTGTAACTGAGAAGAAAATAAAGTTAAACTCCAGCAGAAGAAACTTGACCAGAAGCAACAACAGAAACAGTCTCACTCAAGGAGTCAGTAAAAAACAAGTCTTCTGAAGGCTGTTTCCATTAGGAGAAGAAAAGGTTAATACAAAGAGGTTTATTGGAGGAACAATGGTTTACATACAAAGTAAAGCATTTGTTTTCTTACAAACTAAACAAAGATTGCCTATAAAGTCCTGTTTTGCTGAATGCCTTAGGGCTCCAGCGGCATGATATGAATTCTTTCAACCTTTTCTTGAGGCTAAACCTTGACAGCTGTCCTTGCCTTCCTTCTACACCTCTGTGTGCTTGTACAGGCTTCCTGTTCCTCCCACATGCAAATAGGTACAATCAAATCAAGTCTCCACCACTGCATTTCTCACCACTGCCAAACAAAGCTTCAGAGCCAGATGGCCGAGATGTTGCCCATATCTGAACAGGTTAGCTGTAGCTTACCTCAGTCACCATACAACAGGGGCATATGTAACTCTTCCCACACTTTGCCTAGTGTGGGAGGTATGCTGCAAGGCTTTTATGCAACCTAATTTATTTTTATTATTTTATTTTTTATTTATTCAACAAAATTTATTTTCTGACCTTCATACATTTTAAGCAGTATCAGCACTGCCTACATTTAAGCTTATTTTTCTGTTGTCAGGTCCCTTCTCCAGTTATTGCACTGAATTTTTAATCATTTGGGGTGATGTTTTCCAAGATAATATCTCAGACTGACTTCTTACACTTGGAGAAATATTTTTCCCTCTTGCTGACATTGCCAAAAGACTCTTTGTCTCTCCCTGGAGATGGAGGACAAGAGAGGTTGAAAGTAGTGTATAAAAGGGAGGAAGGGTATGCCAGAAAGGGCAGCCGTTTGTTACACTCTAAAAGCAGGCAGAACAGCCCACTTGCTGGTGTATGGCAGTTCAGAGCCAGCTTGAACCAGCAGTGTCAGGTCTGTGCTGTAATTAACCAAAAAAAACAGGGACAATAAGCTACTCTAAGAAGCCTGTATCGCACTGCAGTACATAAATGCTCTACAGTTACCATGAATATACTGACTGCGTGAATTTCCTCTATAATAGGCAGCCAACTCACTGCTTTAAATACATCAGGGTGCTCCAGGAGGATTTTCTCAAGAAAATGAGATTTTTGTGACCGATTTCCTGATGCCAGATTTGTCATGATTCTCTTTTCTGAAGTGACCTTTATTTTCTAGAGTGATATTGTAATAAGTTACCACTTACTGATAACATCACAGAAACAAAATTAACATAGTTTCTGCCATTTGGTTCACATTTGTAGGGTGTGTGCATTTGCCCTTGCCTCCTTAGCTGTTTTCCTTCCAGGAGCAGAGCTTTATGTTTAAAGAGGCAAGTACAAAGTTCAGTAATAAGTGATAATTATGCATGGCTGAGGATTGGCAATTGAGCCATTGGGTACTACTTAGGTTAATCTCAGTTATCACTTGTAAGAGAAACAGAGAAAGATCTTCTATTTTCAATTTTACTTTCATTCCTATAGCTCACATCTTGTATATTACTACTGCATTGACATCTTGGACAACTTTGAAGAAATCACTTCATCCCATTATACCTATTTTTCTGCCCTGTAAAGAGAGGCTGATACTTCCTCCTCGGTGCTTCGTGAATTATTAATGACAGGTTCTCTGCCTCTCTTGCTCTCTCCTTGTTTATATCAGTAATACTAAGCATTACTTAGAATTGGTCTGAGTCCAGAGGAAGATTTAAATGCATACCAGTGTCCTGGGAAGAGATTTTTATCTGAATGAGTTAATGATTGATCCTTGGTACGCACCCATGAGCTATTCGTAGGTAAAGTTTACAAGAATCTCTAGCTCAGCGGGTACTGTTGCTCTTCGTAACATAAGTATTATTCTTCTCCATATGCCTAACCCAGGTCAGATGACTGAAGTCAGGAAATAAATCATTCTTCTATCTCTGAGCCCCTGCTTTTTTGTATGTTTGCGAAAATAAAACCTCATGTTTGCAATTGCTGCCACACAAATAAAATCCAGGAGGTGATCTGACTGTCTCAGTGGGAATGCAGTGCCACTAAACTGGGAAATGAAAGGGAAGGCGGCAGTAAGATATCAATCCTCTTCTGAAAATGATTTCTCAAAGAGACAGAGTGAGGATCTTGGCACATGGCGACCCACTCATTTAACTTCTGCCTCATGATCCTTTGCTGCTCCACATATGGTAGGAGCCGCCACAGCCTCTCACTGCTGCCCTGCCTCCCATGGGTCAAACAGGGCTTCACACAGGTGATCCCCTGACATCAGGATGAGGTGTGCTACTGTCAGGCCCTACATGCCAAGAAAGCCTGCTGGAAAGAACTCAGCATGAGCCTCACACTGTAGCACAGGACTCTGGCAGAAGGCAATGCCGCGTCACGTGTTTTTGCCATGTAGATGTGTTGCATGCATGGCTGTGGGTGCTGACAGAAGGTATTCTTGTCCCTCAGGAGACAAGGAAGTTGCAAAGTCAGCAGCTTGCCTGAGCAGTCCATAAAATCTTATTACTGAAGATGTAAGAGCATAAGGATGGCTGTATGGGTCAAATGAAAGGTCTCTCTTGCTCACTTCACTTCTTTGACAGTGCCAAAAAAAACCATAGGAGCAGGGCAAGTGCAGAGGGGTACTTCCCCAGAATATTTTTCCAAGCCTGAGCAATTCATGGGCTTCCAGGCAACTAAAGGTTGTTCAATTGGACCATTGACAAAGGGAGAATATTTCTGAGTATAGCTGACTTCACGCCTTCTCTTTCATGATGAAATCCTCCAAGCATGGCTGATGTCGAATAAGGCAGCATGTTGCAAAACAGGAGGCTATCTTTTAAAAGAAGCCCTAAACCTCTGGGGTTTCCAAAGCCCAGGAAATCCCTGTGTAGTGGAGCCACCAGTTTGCAACTGGTTTGCCTCTAACTGCACCACATCAAGCTCCTTGACAGACTTGAAAGATCTCATCTGCCTGAAAGTGACTGCCATAACCCGCTCTCAAGGTTGCACAGGAGGAGATGTTCAGCCTGTTAAACATCATGTCTCAGTTAAACAGGTGCTTTCAGACCTGCTGCTATAAATGAACCTAATCCCAGGTCTCACAGTAGTAAAGCTTTTTTGTTGCCTTTTCCAGTAGATACTGATTAAAATTTAGAGAGAAAGCCTCACTCAACAGCTTTGGCCTGAACACACCATTTTAGCAGAAATTATTACTGACACCAGTATTGCAGCTTAATTCCTGGCATCAAAACTCACTTTTAAGTGCCAGGAATCGGATGCCTTTGTGAAAGAGAGGGACCGCATTATGGCAAACTTCTTTTGCATGCACTGATAAATCTTACCAGAATTGGGCCTCCTCTTCCAGGGAGGGAGTTTCAGAGGTAAACAGTGAGAGAACAGCGTACAGAAGGAAGCACAGGAACACAGTGGGGCTGGGGGGCGCAGCGGGGTTTGCGGGGGCAGGCACCCGCAGAGCCGCGGTCAGGACCCGGGCCGGCGATGCTCGGCACCGTCCGAGAGAAAACAGAACAAGTGCGGCAGCAGAGGCACTCGCTTTCCTGCGCGGGCCGCAGAGGGAACTTGAGCCGCGCCGCTGGGCTCAGGGAAGCGGCGAGCAGCGGAGACCGGGTCCCGCCATGCCAGCGAGAGGCAGCGCCTGGGGCCAGCGGCTCCTGCACGGGTAACCCGAGGCAGAGCGGCGGGAGGAGGTGCTCGGCAGGTGCTGGCGGGGAGGGGAGGGGAGGGGCGGGGAGCGGCGGCAGGTAAGGGGCCGGCACGGGAGGCGGTGCAGGCGTATAGGGAGTGAGGTGTTGTCCTAGGGCTGTGCTGGTTCCGCAGTCCCTGGGGCGGGAGGGGCGTTGAGGACCCTGTGACTTCTCCCTTGCTGTGCCTCTCTCTCTCTCTCTGTCCGCCTACCCTAAGGATGAGCGGAGTGGAGGGTGTGCGCTTCAGGCGGGCCGCCATCCGCAGGAAATCTAACCCCGCCGCCGTCCCGGACGCTGCCTGCAACGGAACAGCGCCCACCTGCCCCGCGGGGGTCCCGCCGGGGCCGGCCGCCCGGAGGACGCCTGCAGGTAATGGCCCTAGTAGTTCCTTCGGCCCTAGCCCGCAGCCGGGGGTGCCAGCGGGCGGGTCTGGGGCAGGGGTGTCCCGGGGGGTGTGGGGTCAGTGGCAGCGCCGATGCTGCCAGGATCACTCTGCCGTGTGGGTTCGGTAAGTGCTGACTCCTGTGACCGGCTCCCACGGCTTACTCTGCCTGTTCGCCTGTCGGCAGGCCGTTGGTATAAATATAAGGTTGTGTTTCCTCGATAAAAGGCAGGGAGGAAGCTCACTTTTTAACCAACTTTAGCTGTGAGCGCCCATATGCTGCAGAGCAGGACTCGCGTGAGTGCCTGGTGAGCGGCCGTGGTGGAGCCACTTCTTGGTTGGGCTGAGCCTCGTGGGGGAGTGAACTCCCGGCTCTCGGAGCTGGGGGAACTGCAGCTCAGGTCATATTCTCAGCCCCTGTCTCGGCACAGAGTGTTCTTAAGTTGTACTTTTAACAGCGCTTAGACTGTCAGGAATTCTAGAATGGTTTGGGTTGGAGGGGACCTTGAAGCTCATCCAGTTCCAACCACCTGCCAAGGGCAGGGGCACCTTCTGCTAGACCAGGTTGCTCAGAGCACCATTCAGTCTGGCTTTGAACACTGCCTGGGATGAGGCCGCCACAGCTCCTCTGGGCAACTTGTTCCAGTGTCTCACCACCCTCACAGTGAAGAGCTTCATAATATCTAGTCTAAATCTCCCCTCTTTCACTTTAAAGCCACCCTTCAGTGTTCTGTCACTACATTCCCTTGTAAAGAGTCCTCCTCCAGATTTCTTGTAGCCTCCTTCAGGTGCTGGAAGTTGCTTTAAGGCCTCCCCAGAGCCTTCTCTTGTCCAGGCTGAACAAGTTCAACTCTCAGCCTGTCATCATACAGGAGGTGCTCCAGACTTTGGGTCACCTTTGTGGCCCTGCTCTGGACTCATCTCCAACAGGTCCATGTCCCCCTTGTGTTGGGGGCCCCAGAGCTGAATGCAGTAGTCCAGGAAAGCACTTTTCCCTCCTTTGGTAGACCCATGTCTCACGCCTGCCCTTCCCCAATGCCTCTTTCTTGCCTTGAGCAACAGACCTGTGTTAGACTTGTTTGACATGTTTTGCTCTAGAAGGCAGCTGCTAGAACATTACCGCAGTACTATTAAGAGGCTGTCAGTCTAGGCTGGTTATCTGTATTACGTTGGCCATGCTTTAAAAATTAGCTGTCATGAAATCCAAACTTCAGGAGGTTGTGCTTTCAAGCAAGTTAATGCACACACCCATTCATATGTCTAAACTTCTGTGATATGACAGCAGATGTGACATGCTGTGCTCATACTTGTGACATCACAGCAGCTTGCTTTTATGTATGCGGAAGGACATGGTGGATGAAATAGTCTCTGATGTCTGCTTGTTATGACATTGGGAATGATGACATGTCAAATATAAGGATGGGAACTGTATTTTTATGAATTATGAGGCGAGAGGCCTGCTTAATTTGATGATGAGTATGCACAGATAAGAACAGATTATCATGATGGTCTTCATACTGTGCTTTATTGTAGCTCTAATGTGTAGTGGCTCTGGATATGTACATGAATGCACAGTTTTTTATTGCTGGTGTGATTTCCCTCCCCACACACACCCTCCAAGGCTTTACTCATGTGTTTACATTGGTAAAGAGGAATTGGCAGGTGTATTTGTAGTGCATAGACTTAATGGATTTCATTCTCTAACAGAGGTGTGCTTACAACAGGGCTTCCATGTTTTCTGTTAGTTTCTACATTAGTTTCATTAGACTTCTGCTGCTACTGTTAAGTTAGACTTCTGTGTAACAGTTTCTTACTCTCTACAGTCTTTTATTGTTGCTCTTTTTACCTGTGCACACACCTCCACTGGATTACTTCCATTTACTAAACATACGCCCAATGTGTAGCTTTTCAGTGTGAGTGTTCTTGTGGCTTTTGGATAGCAGGAAGGGTCATAGCAACAGCAACATACCCCTTATCAAATGCGCCTGCACTACAATAACAAACTTCATAGTACTTTCCTGCATCATGATTGCTAAATATGATAGCAAGATGAAAAACTCACAAAATTAACGTAAGGAAATGAATCCCAGAGACGTGGGAAATAAAAGGGAGGTTTGGGGATGATTTTAGGCTGTTCTCATGTAGGTACATAAATCCTCCCTTTTTTAACTCATAATCCATTTCTCCTAGAAAATGAGGTGAAGAAACCTTGTGTATACAAACAATCTCTTTTCTGTTGGTGGGGCTTTGGCTCCCTGTTTGCTCCTGCTGATGGCAAAGGACACTGTGGCGTGTGTTCCCGCATCTGTAATCCCAGGATAGCTTCATAGCCTCCCTCTCTGCTCTTTGTAGTCAGAATATAACTGCACTGGCTTCTCTTCTGCAAGTATAAACTTTAATCCCCAGGTGTAACATGAAGCTGGGCGTGTTCTTTCTATCAAGAAAACACACAAACCCAACACCCGCCAAAAACCAACAGCAGACATTTACACTTTTTTGCCTTACAAAATATAACTGGGTTTTGAGGGGTTTTCTAATGTATATCTTTGACCTACTTGAAAACCTGTTTGGAAGGAGGACTTAGTGTAGCCCACATATCTCCAATGATTGTGTTGTGAAACATGCCAGTTACTTACATTACTGCTTGGAAACAGGACTTGGGCAGTTGTCTCAGATCTGTATCTGGAAAGCAACTGGAGAAACTAGATGTTTTAAATGAGCTATATTTGCTTACAAATACGTTAGAAAAAATCTAGATTATGTATATGGCAGGCATATCAGAACTCAGACTAGTAAATTGTGTGCTACTCAGTGCAAAGACTTAAGATTTATTAAAACTCCTGTACACTCAAGAGTTTCCTTACAGCCTTTGACATTGGCCTGATAAAGTAGGGAATATCACAGGTTTTCTGTGCTGTGAGGCAGAAGTCCAGTGATTAGTTTCATTCTTGGTGTTGTCTGATAACTTTTCTAATGCTGAAATGGGCTATGTAAGTTCCCTTTTCAGCATCAGTCTTTTGTTGTGAATTACAATCTTCTTCTGACTTCTAACAGAAAAATCTTTCTGCTCTTCAGCATACTATAGTCCAAGTCATTCAGGTTTATCACCGCGTGCAAAATTGCAACTGAGTTTTGTTAACATATGACTTTGAAAAAGCTTGGTACGTTAACCTATCAACAGGACAAAGCAAGAATTATTTCCTATTAGAAGTTAACATTAATTTTAAGGTTTGGATAAAAGAGTGCTTGAATCTTCAGAGATACTTTGAAATGGCTGGAAAATGTCAAGACTGATAAATGGAGGCAGTTCAGAGACGAGCATTGAGTGGAGTAGCATGATTAACAATCAGTTTTTGAAGGGAATAATGTGGATTTGGTGTCCTTTTTTTTCTGCTAAGTTAGAATTCAGAGTTGATACTAATTTGAACAAATCTTTACTTCGAATGCATGTATGCATATTAACTCAAAATCGGCTGTCTACCAAGAAACAGCTGCAGGTTACTGCTTGCTTGTTCAGCATCTTTCATAAGCCAAGAGCTCTGCAAGGTGTGAGCACAGCACTACTTTGATTCTGCATGGAATTAAGCTACCCTAGAATGTCGTATCTCCTGTTAGTGGGCTTGATTTAGCTGTGAAGACATAGCTCAACACAAGGACACAGTAACTTGCTTTCATCGCAAGAAATAGCTTCTTCCTGCTGTTCTATTCCTTCACCTCTGTCCTTGCTGCGCATAGAGTAGGTTGACTTTTGTGCCATTCAAATCTTGCACTGGTTCCTTGGCTTTCTTCACCTAGGTGCAAATTTACACCCTTTATGTACTGTTTTTCTTTTGTTCCCTTTTTGCTAAATGTATGTCTTCTGGCATTGTACCATATGTTGGCAGTCCCAGACATTGCAGTGTGTCTCTTGGGGAGCTGAGGTAATTTGCATTCAGGACAGCATTCACTGCAGTAAGGTGTCTGCAAACACTGACAGGAAAAAAAAAAGTCCTCCACTGCTACTGTTATATCTCTGCCTGTTTAATGGATATGATTTTATGGGATTATGTTAACAAAACGTCAGTAGTCTTTTGGGTTTCCATCTTGCAGTGGGAAATAACTAAATGAAGCTTTAATAGCATGCTGCTCTAGTCTATGAAAAATGTCTTTATTGTTCAGGGTGTTATTTAAAAGCTGGAATGACAGCTATGCCCTGCCTGATATTTTTTTCATTGTTGTTGGTTTTGTTTTATTTTTAAAAATAGAACAGTGAAGTTTGGACTATCATTATCCTTGCTCCTGGCCTTGTGTTACCCCTTGCGTTTCGTTGACTGGTCTGCAGTGATTGAAAATCTGATTGCTTATACGGTGTGTTCAGGGAAAACCTATAGGATCGTTAGGGCTAATCTAAGCAGTGATTGGAATCTGTAGATGCATCAGAGACCACTGCAAAAGAGAACAAGTTGCCTTACATGCTTTGCTGGTCAATGCAAGGATTTTTTTTTTTTTTTTCCTAAAGTTGAGATTTATCAAGGAGAGCTGATACTCAAAAATGGTGAGAGAGGAAGGTGAATATATAGGAAACTGCTTCTAAATATTGCTCTCCCTTAAAAAATGAGGGAAGGTATAAAAAATTGCTTTATGCAGAACTTGCATGAAAATACATTTTCCTGTCTGTTATTAGAGAGCTTCCTGTTTCTATGTGTCAAATTAATCCCATGTGCCTCCTATTAAAGCCAAATGTGTTGCGTGAAAGTGCCAGGAAACTGAACTTAATTTCCTGAATATAATTTTACTGTTTTATTAGTCTTTTCTTCCTCCACTTCCCCCCAATTATTTAGGATCAAAATAATCTCTTTAAAGCCAGTAGGATTGTACTGCTTGGCTTATAGACTATCCAGGACCAAAGTCACTTATATGTGTATCTTGAGTTGGCTTGGTGTGGCTATTTAGCCCTTGCCTAACAACATCTGCTTTATCCAATAACTGTTGTTGGTCTTGTAGTACTGACTTCCTGGTGATGAGGAATGAGATTTCCTTAAATAAATTAGAATTTGTACTTGCTGCTTGGCTTGCTAGTGACAATGCACAAAGGGCTTCCCAGAAGAGTTACAGGTTGGCGTGCATTTGCTGAAAAGAACATCTGCTGCTTGCTGGAGACGCTTCTTTAGGATATACACTGCGAGGGCAAAATTGTGGAGGTGCTAGTATATGCCTTTCCTGAAATGCTTTTTAGGCATAGCTGAAATTGGAAAAGTAATACTTTGCACACAGAATATGAATTTGTTTGCATGAAAGCACAGGAGCAGGCTGTTTATGCAGGTAAATTAATAAATATGGTTCTGAGATTTCTGGCTTAGAAAAAGGAGAGCTTGCTTGAAGAATGTGTTATTTTTGGGCAACCAGAAAAACACAAATATTGAGAAAGGAAGCTGTTAAAAGGAAAAAAAAGAAAGTTATGATTTGCCCTTGGCTATTATTTTGTGTCTTGGTTGTCAGTACCTATGCTGCTTAAAACTCCAATTGTCAGACTTTTCACCCACTTCTTAAGTCATGCTGAGAGATATCTTCTCTCCCAGCATTTCAGTCAAAATCTAGTTCATAACTGGGCAATATTTGAGGCTGTCAGTATGTCTTGGGTACAGTGTGATCTGTGATAAAGCGCCACTACTGCTGTATTTTGCACTGTTATGTCTTAAAGCATTGTTACACATTTACTGCGTAAAACAATTTATCTTCCAGGATGAGCCATTTGTGAGAGGAAAAAGAAAAATATAAAGCAAGCAAATTTTAAGATAAGATACTTGTGAGCTTTTTCCTCTAGTTCGGTAAATGCTGAGTAGATTTTCTTCAAAATGTTATTGTCAATTCTATATTTTAATAAAATTAATGACCATGAATCTAGTATCTGAGACTCCTTTTTCTATGTGTGTGTGTGAGAAACAGCTTTCTGTTCCAGTATGGGATATTGTATGTAATATCTCTCTTGTATATAAGGTGATCCAGGAATAACAGTTACACTGAGATGATCAGAATGATCCCTTCCATCATGTTAAATCTCTGAATAAACTTTGCCTCCAGCTCTTGATGGTTGAAACATTTTAATCAAATGCAATGCTGTGGAAAATTCAATGTATTCAGGCCATTACCAGCAAACTCCTGCAATTCTGACAAGGGGAGAGAGATTTTTCTTTAGAGAGGGTATCCCCAGAGCAGTAGTTTTGTCAATAATCCAAGCAAGTAAAAGGAGGAAATTGAAAGAGGAATTTTTTAGCTAGTTGCATTGGCAGTAGCATTTTAACAGAGATGAATTTAGCAGAAAAACCAGCTTTTGAAATTAATATAGGGAAGAAGGATGGGACTTTATTGAAATGTTGACAAACCAAGTAAAAATCAGAGATGAGGTCCTAGCGCACAAGTACACAGTGTAAAGTGATATCAGAAGATATGGAGAAATTAGTGAGAGCAGGAGAAAAAATAAACTGCTATAGTAGTCTGCAAAACCAGACATCTAAAGAAATGTATTTTTTAACAAGTTTCAGAGAAATTTGATGCCTCTGATTACACTGAAACTCAGTAAAAGGGAGCATAAAATGGATTAAACTTGGAGACGAAAGACACTGAGTAGAAGGGAGGGCAGAGCAGTGAAATACTATTAGTTATGAAGGATTAATGCTAAGCGTGTCACAGATGTTAATGTAAAATAAGTTAAATATCCTAGAAAGAAGAAAAAATGTGTTGAAACTGTAATGCAAGATGTGAAATCCTGTGATGTATTTGTGACTTCTGAACAAATGTCTTGCAGCAGAGATGATAATGCGGCTGACTTGCAGGTCAAACCATACCTCTCAAACAGATGCTAATGTGCTCAGATGTAGTATGCTTAGGTGAGGACCAGGAAGAGAAAATGGTGACCAATGATTAAAAATAATTGTGACTGATTCAGTAGCTGGCTTTCTTCTGTCCTTTTTAAAGATTTGTCTTTTTATTAGTTGAGCATGTGATGTTTCTGTGCTAGGCTTCTGATTCTGTTGGTCACTCTTGTGACCAAGTCTATGTGGTCGGGACTTCCAGCCACTGTAATGGCACTCCACCTTGTAGCTGAATAATTACCTTATAATTCTGTCTGGCTCCTGCATACTTGAAACCTGTGGGGTCTGATCTATCCCTGAGGGCTAGTGCTGCAGTACCAGGGCTGCTGGTGGCCGTGCTGCAGGCAGCTGTCCTAGGCTCTGGTTTAGTCCTGCAGGCTTTCTCTGGACCAGCTGTATTCTTGGGGGTCTTCTCTGGGATCTTGTTAGGGAGTTTGTGGCATTTCAGGTGAAAGTCAATGGGGAAGTTTCTAACTGCATCTTGGATATGTCTTCTGTTTCTGTGAAGCATGAGAGACCTTAATCTGGAAAACAGATCCTCCTGCCCATACCTGGTGGCTTCTGGAGGTAGAAAAGGGAGGGAGAGAGTGTCGAGCTTCCTGCCATGGCTTCTGGTTCTGGCTATGGATCCAGACCTATCACTGTTTCAGACTCCTAGGTTCTCTTCCACCATGAAACAAGCTATTTTAAATAAAAAAATCAAACTTAGAGTCTCCATCAGACTTAACTTAACACCTCCCTATAAATTACCTGAATCACAGCTTATAATATTTGAAGGTAAATTTCTTTTACAGTGTTTTGTCTTGTATCAGAAGGGTTTGATGACAAATTCTTGCAGTGGATAATCAGAATGTTTTTCCTCTTTGCCCTCATATACCACCATTCACTATCTTGTCTGTGACACTTCTGTTTCTTAATTGAATATTAAAATACACATTATTTGTATTAACATCAGTCACACGAAATAAAACTTACTGGCTAACTACATTCATCTTCAGAATTAGTGATTTAAGAAATCAAAACAAAGACACAGACTAAACTGATTTTGACTGAATTGAAACTTTTTTCAGTTCTATGCAATTATGCTGCTAGCCTTTTCTTCAGTTGACTCTTGCCAAAACAGTCCTGTCTTAATAACTGTAAATGCTGTACATACTGTACATTCCTTTTCAATCTGACACTAACTTTTGTCATTAAGAAACTGCCTGACATCTCTGAGGGTAGAATCCTTTTGTACTTCAACTACTCTCCAATGGGCTAGCAATGCTATAGCATTCAGGAAAGTTATGTAGGATGACAGACACTGGAGGATGGTTTTCAAGAGTTCTTGGGGATTCTTCTTATTTGCCCTTTGAAAGCCTATAGCTTCTTAATTCTTAAAAGAAAGGGCTTTTATCTATTTAAAACCAAAGCTTGGAAAATCTTGGGTGAAAATACGAATCTGTGGGAAGCTTTGCAAAACACCCCATTTTTGTGGTGTATATACAATTAAATGAGAATTGTGATCAGTGCATAAAGTTATTCAGCATTTCTGTTTTGGCTTGTTTTAGTTCTGAATATAGAACTATGAATTTTATTAAGAGCATTTTAAATTTGAAAGCAAGTTGCATGTATTTACTGCTAAAAATAATTGTCCATTTTAAAATATAGAAAAGTTGTTAATACAAAAGTTTGACTTTAATGAAGTTCTGGTAATCTCAGCCAACTGTTCTGTAATTACCTTCATATTCTCTTGAGTTATTTATGATAATGCAGTAAACAGTGTTCTTAATAATTTTTTTTAATCTATATTTGATCTAGTGGACAAATACACACCAGACTTACAAACAAAGGGCATGCTAACACCTGAGTTGGCTTTTAATGTGCTGTTTGGATGCTGCCAAGCTAGGTAAGGTAGCAGGAGATAATTGCTGTAGTGTTTTGTGGTGGTTAGGTTGAATGGAAAGGGCATAAGCAAATCAAGATACACCCACCCAAGTGTTTGGTTGTGCACATAATCTATTTCTAAACTTCCTTATTCATTGTAACATAGCAAGCACAGAGGATATTGTCAGAATAACATTCCTGACATGCAGTCAAAGTGAGGGAAAATCGTCTTCTTATCTGCTGTGTATAGCCACAAGAGACCTGGCTGGTGTTGGCATGGGTTGCCCTTAGTGTTCAACTTCAGTGTGGATAATTGCCCCTTTAAGTTTTTATCATATTTTCTGTGCAAGGACTTTGTGTGCACAGGCTATAGTAAAAGCTTTTTGCTCATAGAAATGAGAACGATATTAACACTGTGTGTATTAATAAGGAATTTAAAGGAACCTCAGAACCCAAATGAATTAGCTTTTCCAAGGATTTTGATAGAACTTAAACAAACAGGTGTCTGTTCATCCTAACTGTGCAGAATTATTACTTCTTGGTTTTAACAACTGTTACCTTTTAACAGTATAATCTCTGCTTTTCTCATGTGGCTGATAACAACTGTGTAGTTAATTAGTTTTATCTGGGGTTTTTTGGTTGTTTTCAGCAAATGCAGTTGAACTGCAACCAAAATCCCCCCTTTTTTTGTTTGTGTGTTTTGGGGCTTACCATTTTAAAATCAGAGTAATATTGGGATGTTTGTGGTATGTAATGTATCGTGAATATTGCATCCCCTTTGTTATTTCTTAAATGCTGTTCAGCAGTTGTGTGGGACTGGATCCTGATTAAAACTAATCTTAATTTGGTTTTGTGCCTCATAAAACTTATAGGAAATATTGAGATAGGAAGGTGATAGGCTCTAAATGAAAAAGGATTTAAAAAAATGTGCATTTCTTATGATTCACTGATTTAAATATTTATAGCATTTAGGAAGCTGAAAAGTATTTCTAGAGGTCTCATGTGCCTCAAATTGTCAGATTACTTTTTTTTTTTTCCCCTCAGGGTTAAACACTGATGTTTAAAGGCCAAGCCTTTATTGGTCACTTCTGTTCTACTGGGGTCAAGGCGTACACACATTCAGCATTCATCTGAAATAGCATGTGGTATTTGACAACTGTGAGCAGGAGCAGGAGCCTCTTTTGAGACATCAGAAAGCTTTCGCAGTGTTCTAAAACTTCTTTGATACAAACAGTTCACTCTTATTTTCTAAAATTCATTACTTTTGCTGTGGTTTTCTGAGAGAATATTAAGGTAGTCCTTTCGAAAAGGAAAGTGGTTTTATTGCTGACAGGGAAGAATGGCCGGTGTCTGGAAGACACTGGGTTGGTAATGCTGCTGAAGTGTCTGCATGGGGATCAGCTCTGGGTCACAGTAGTTGAACATAACTCTGTTCCAGTTAATGTGTCTAGTCACGGTGTAATGAATACTTGATTATAGTGAAGTTACAGATTCCAAATCCTCACTTGCAGAGAAGTAACTGAACTTGAGTTTTCATTTGCAGTTCTGTAATGTTGTTCAGGCCCAGAAAGTGTCATAAGTGCTCCTTTGCAGCGCCAGGCTTTCCAGTTGCTTCCTTTTGCCTGGAGGTGCTTGGGACATATTCTGCAGATCAGGAAAGAATTACAGAAATTTCCTATGTAGAATGACATTTTGGAGAGAGTTTGCTGCAGGAAAAAGAAAATCCAATTCCCTCTGTGCCCTGTGCTGTAGAGTGCTATTGCTCACATCAATGCTGGCTTTTTATTTCATTTCATCCCATGGAAGGAGACTAGAAACATGGGCAGAAATAAATGACTTGTGCTCTGTGAAGACTATGGTAGTGCATATTTTTAGTAGTCTATTTTCACAGTGTTCTACCAGGCTGTTTTCTTGTACGAAAGCATGTATTGGATGTGAAAAAACATTCCTGCCCCTCTCTGCTTTCCTTGCATTCATTCTGAGGTAGTCCTTTGTGTCACTAATATTTGGGCTGCCTTTGTGCCCACGTACCACCCTGAATCTGTAGCTTGGAATGGAAATGGAGGGATTTCTCTAAGTATTATTCTGGCCTCAAGAAAGCAAGCGAAGCAGCTGTTTGCTGTCAAGTGTTAGCTTCGGTTTCAGGAAAAGAAAATGCTTTTTAACTATGAAAAGTGAGAACATATTATCTTTGCTAAGATTGACAAGGACTGCATGCTTACTATAGTCAGTGAGATGATTGGGAAAGGCTACCAGAGCTGGCAACTTAAATACATAGAGCTGAGGTCTGTGAAGTACTACAGTTGGATTTCTTTATTTTTTAATCCTTCTTTTGGTAGATGTGGAAGCACAGGTTGTTTGAGGTTAAAATACGGTGTTTACAGTGGCTTAGGGCATAGAAGCAGAATCAGCTTTCTGATAAGGGTGTTTTCCAGGTACGGTACACAAGGGGTTGGAAAAGGAGAAGCTACTTAGTAGCTGGAAGTAAGAAGAGAGGACTACAAGCTGAGTGCATGGTGCTGAAAAGACTCTTTATCCTAAGGATTTTTTTCTCTTTCAATTTTTGTGGTGTGTGGGCTTGAATTGAGAGAAGACAGGAGGATTCTGATAGCTGGTAAGCATGTTGAACTTTAAATGAAACTTATGAAGTGCTTTACAGCAGCTGCTAACAAGCCACATAGAATAAAATTAGGTAATTGTGCTAATGATGAAGAACCTCCATTTTTACTTTAAGCTCTTGAATGACATATTGAAGTAAATAGAAGCAAATAATCTATGGTTTTGTGTGGAATACATACTGTCTTCTTCCCCTGTCTTTTTTTTTTTTGTTCTGTAGTTGGGTGTTATAGCATTGGATGATCTGCTGTTTAAATTATAATTTGTTATTTGGAGAGTGTGTTCTTTGACTGCAGCATGGTTCCTGTTGGTGTGTGTTGGTTTGATGTTCTTTTGGTTGTGGTTTTTATTTTTTAATCCTCTTGTGGAAAAACTTTTTTTAAATACATTGAATTAAAATCTTTTAGCAAATTGGAGGTCAGTGTGAGAGACTGTAACCTTGATGTTGCAAGTCAATTGAGAGACCTCAGTGTTACGTAAAATAGGTCTGAGATGCATATATTGGGGATTTTTTTGTTGTTGTCATTCAAAAGGTTGTATGTGGTTTGCCACGGACAAAAACTATTGTAAAGGGAAAAAATTATTAATTTTTTTTTTTTTTTAAATCATTATTTTTACAAACAACATTGAGCCATCGTTTAACCATTTGGGATGTACTGGCAATCTACACAAATACTACCTAAAAGTTCCTGGAAAATAAGGAGCACCTTCAAAAGCTGAAGTAGAAAATGAGGAACTTAAAGTTGTGAGTAAGAAAATATAAAGGTCTCTGAAGAGAATGTGTTTAACACTAGGTGTCTGCCAGCTCACAGTGCTCTTGCTGCACAGACTGCTTCAGACAGCTGTGGTGCTGCATTATTGTAGTAAAGGGACTGATTTCTCAATGCATTGGCTTTGTCATGCAGTTGTTGCAGTATAGGTAGTTCTTCCAAGGTGCTTGTATTGATAATCAAAAAATATTCTGTGTATAACACTCAGGTGGCCAATCTAAGCACTAATTTGGTAGACTGTACTGGACCTAAGCTTTAGGATACCACTGGGTATGGGCGCAGTTTGGACGTAAGTGTTTGGATGTGGTTCAAGTATTAAACCTTCAACTGTGTAATGGTTTGTGTTTGTGGTGTTCTGTTTTGTTTTTTTCCCCTGACATTAAGCCTGTTTTACTGTTTTTCATGTTAGCAAGTAAAGGTCAGGGGCAATGCCTCTTAGCTACATCTAATTCGATCTTTTTTTTAACTTCATTCAGAGGCTTTCAGTTAATATTTTTTGTCTTGCATTGGAAATAGCCGTGTCATCTGTACATTTATGAAGTAACAGGGAAAAGGGCTACAAAAACTGAGGTGGTTCTTCAGGATTATTGGCCCTCATGTATGCTTAAGAAACGCTGCCTGCCTACCCTGTTAGCACAGTGGCTACTGCAAGCATGAGGCCAGAGGTAGTAATCTAGCATAATCAAGTCACCAGGTTTTTCAGTATCAGCTTTGAAATATTTTCTATTGATGATAAGGCTATACATCAATGTACCATATTGAATTTGTGTAGAAAATGTAAACTGAGTGAATTTTACATGTTGAAGTTAATAGTTAATGTATCTGCTAGTAAAATAATCTCATAGGTTATAGGCAAGTTTCTATCAGTCACAATTTCTTATCTGTTTTGATTGCCTGACTTCTTTGTGATAACTAGCAAAGTGACTTGCATTTGTCTGTTACTACAGCAATCAAATCTAGAAATATATCAAGAGCCTCAAATATTGTCTAAAGTTGAAATTTGCCCTTTCCAAATGGTTGCCTCAGCTGTGCTTTTATCAGCGGTGTGCAGTTGGCAGTATGCTTTCTGGATGATTTTTCTGCAGGTGAGCTGAAGGACAATGTCTGCCTCAGCTGCTGCCTTCTGCAGGGTCTCAAGGCACCAGCACATGAGGCGGCAGTTTGTGTGACACTGGAGCTTTGTCTGCCTAGATTCTTCTCCTGTTCTTGTGCTCTTCATGGCCTCCTCAGCACAGTAGAAACAAAACAAACTCCTTCTGTTCTGAAACAAGTAGGATGAATAATCAAAATACAATAATCTGTTTTGCAGAATGATCACCTCTCATTTTGCTTATATGTTAGTGTGATGAGACACAGATACCTTGGGTACAATCAGAAATTATGAAAGTATTTACTGCCCATACTTTAATTAGCAAACTCCTGTAGGCTGCCTTTTTTATATGTTTTAATTCTGATATTTTCACTTCCATAATCATTATAATGAAAAAGAAATAAATTGAAGACCCTTTTTTGCATAGCATACTGAGTCAATGAGAGGAGGTTTTGATATGACCTTAGACTAGTTTGTTTCTCCCACTCATTGCTCACTGTGGTTATTTTCCTTAGCAAAAACACCATAAAAAAAGTCTACTCTTTCGCTGTTTGCTCCTTATTAACTTGGAAAGTACGGGGGCTTGTGGGGTGACATTATTTTGTTGGGTTTGTTTATTTTTTAAATGTTATCCTGTTCCCTAATTAGTACTTAGCAGACACATTTAGGAAGATACAGGCAAAATATCTTTTTGAAAAGATGCATAATGTTTGTTTCCTGATTAGTGGAAGAATGTCTTCCAGTCCTTTTTAATTCAATTATCTGATTCAATTGAATACTTTGAAATAGATATAATATCTATTATATTAAACAGGAGGCAGGTGTGGACTTCTATTAATTTTAATGTAGGTGTTTGAATAAAAAAAAAGAAGCATACCTGTGTTTTACAGCTTCTCAAAGGTGAAAATGAAGGTAATGCTTACGCTAACCATGAGTTTTGAAAGCCAAATCTGAATTTCGGTCAACCTCAGTTAAGGTAATTTTAAAATAAATGTAATTTATATTTCAGTAATTTTATTCAACTTGAGTGTCTTTCAAAACTTCAACCATTTTGGTTTACACACAGAATTGTGCCTGGCTGTGTTGGAAATGTGAAAATTCACTATTAGTACATGGTGTGTACGGAAATTTAAAATACAAGCAGCTGCATATTGCTCTTTATCGACAAATATTAGTAAAACATTGCACGAGATCCAACAGTATTTAGGCAGGTCTTGACAGAACTATTTAATTCAGTGTCAGTACACAAACTTAGGTAGGGATCCTGCACTTACTATGCTTAAAGCAGGCAGGCAAAATCAATCCAGTAGTTTCTTTGACTTCTTGTTTTAATGGAAAACAACCTTATTTCCCTCATGACAGCTCCCTGAATTCTCCACTAGCTTCTAGTAAAAAAAGAATAATAACTTGCTTCCTTGCTGGAACCAGAATGCAAAAGCTGCAGTCTGGTTTTTTCTCTCTTCAGTATGTTCACCACAGCAGCTATACACACACCGAGCAATGGGGAAGGTGAGCTTTAGATGTTGTACTGTCACATTTTTACAACTCTTGCTTCCGTGGGGTGGCTGCTGTCGCCACTGTGGTAGTGCTGTGCTCTGACAGCAGGGGCTACTGCTGTATTTCCAGTTGGCTGTGATTCGGCAAAGTTGGTCTGTTTTTTTCCTTTCGATTAGCAATTGTGGGTCTGTCTTACAGGTTGCATCTTGATTTAGCAGTTGTCAAGGGGCATCATTTTAAAAGCCAGAGAAGCTCCTTAGGGCTTCTGAGCTTTTCATGCCCAGTAAAAAAGCCAAATTGGTAACAATGCTGGTTGTATATGGAGTGTTTTGTGATTATGGAGGAACATATTCTCTAATGGATTGCAACAGGTCTGTGTATCTGTGAGTACTAATATCATCCCATCTGTGTTATCAAACTCTTTTGCATACTTCCCTTTATCTTTTCTCATATGTATGTTGAGATGAAGCTCCTCACTCAGCATAGTTTTTAACAGGACAAAGACAGAAAGCTGACTGACATGGAAAAGAACTGCATGCAAGGTGAATGTCCATACATTGAACTCTTTTGAACTCTTTGAAACTCTTGAGTACTGACCTACAGCCAATAAACTAGCTTTAATTTCTTTAAGGTTTACTTTAACTGTGAATCATTTGCAAATACTCTGTACCTGGTAATACCATGATTTAATAGAAATGGTTATGCTGAGGAAATTGGTGATTGGATATGAAAGGTAAGCAAATTTCAACACTATCAGCTATGTATTTGTATTTAATCAGACCTGCTCTTTTTCCAGTTCAAGGTGAAAGAAATACGACCAGGTAAAACACAGGTTTGTTTCCACAGACTTAATTCAAAAGATCTTTTTCTTTCACCGGTTAATCTGTGATTAGTGATGGTTAATGGTTACATTTAGCAGTACTATCGCATGTTAGTTTTCTATCCCGAGTTCAAATTCTGGAACGAGAACAGCAATGCACCTGCATATTTCTTTCTTTGTGAGTGGCTAATGTGGAGCTGGAGATCAGTGACAGGAATTTGGAATTGAGGATAAACTGCCTATAGAAATGAATAAAGATGATTATTGCTGGTAAAAGACCCTTTACCCTTTAGTGGTCATAATTCCTTTTGCTATAATTCCTGCATTATCCTTTTCATGTCTGGCGTGCAGCTATTTATCTCAAGTAGTGAAACCTTACCAAAATTTGGTTTTGCTTTTTGCTTCTGTGGCAATAGATGTCCATACAAAAAAAGCAAGTGCAAATGCAACCACCTTCTCGTTTTCCCAGCCTCTGTGTAATTTAGCACTTCACAGTTGCCTTTAGAGACTGCACTGAAAGCTTAGTGAATCCTGCTCTGAATTTGTCGATGAATCTGCCAATGGTTGGCAAGATAAATGTCTCAACAACTCTCTCTTTTGTCCCTCCTTACAACTGACTATTTTGTCAAATTGTAGGCCAAAACACTGGATCCTGTACTATATCATGTCCAAAATTAGTCAAACCACTGACTCTTGGATTTGAATTAAGCATGCCACTATGCTAAAGCTACTCGAAAATTCTACTTCATCTATCCCAAGTATCTCTCTCATTGCTCACTTCAAATCATTCACCTGACTGGAAAAGTCAGTCTTGGTTTTACTAGATCATCTTCTTGGTGATCAGCAGTAGCCCTCAATATGGTGACTGTAATTCTGTAGATGGCATGGAACAATCTGAGATCAGTGGCACCATGGGCTGACCATTTCACAAGACTGAAATTTTCTATGTGTCTGTAGTTGGAGATTATACGGCTGCTGTTTGGCTTCTGGGATTTTAAGTGAGACCTGTGGGGTATTTTTCACCTGAAATGGAAAACCAGTGGTTTTGGTCCCACTAAAATAAAAGTATTGATATTCTGAACACAATTTTTTTTTAATGCTTTAATTTTTTTTTAATAAAACAAACCAACTTATTCTAGATATCCAAGATTTTGTTCAGATAATGGGTGTCTGTTGCTAATATAACATCTAAATTTTGATTTTATTTTCAAGCAGCTCTGAATAATTGTTACACAGTTTTGAAAGGATTGAGACACTTTACAGCTTATTACTTCAAAACCAGCATGGTTTCCTTTGTAATCCCCTCATTCATATATGTATTTTTCATCTCAGGAGCAGATCATCCACCTTCAGAGTTTTTTTTGCAAATATTTCCTTTGATAAAATATTTTTCTTACATATTTATCATAGTCTGTATGATGAATATAGTTTTATCTCCAGAATTCTCTTCTATGCAAAAGAAACCTTAAAGGATCAGTAGCCCTCCCTCTCCTTTCAAAAAACAAGAGGCAGCTACTATATTGTATTGATATGTGTAGCTTATTGCACACGTAAGTGTTAAAGCTTCATATTGCTGTATAAACCCCACAAAGAGTATGGTGTACAAGACTGAGGGTGATATTTCAATATATATTTTTAGGGTGCTTTCACACCACAGACTATTAAATTTAGAGAAACAGGAACTGCATAGCTAGCTATCACTTTCGGACTGCTCTGCTGACACTGAGACTGCTTTGACAGCATCGTGTTAAAGAGACATCCTTCAAAACATTGATCCGGTATACAATGAATACAAGATGCTTCAGCATAGCAAGGCCATTCCAAAACTGGTTTATACAATCTCATTACTATATTAATACTTGTGGAACAGAAAAAAAATTACTGAAATCTGTGATCTCTTTTATGTCCTGGATCTCCTACAGAAATAACTTCTTTCTTCATAGAATCATAGAATAGTTAGGGTTGGAAAGGACCTTAAGATCATCAAGTTCCAACCCCCCTGCCATGGGCAGG
>WYDI02163881.1:0-119463 GCA_009867235.2 Psittacus erithacus | reverse complement strand
CTCTGGCAGGTTAAAGCCATTCCCCTTGTCCTGTCCCTACAGGCCCTTGTCCAAAGCCCCTCTCCAGGTTTCTTGTATTATTTAGATATTATTTATAAAAATAATGAAGAAGCAGCAAATTTGGACAGAATCTTGGAGACCTCTTATGGAGTCCACCCAGCACTGAACATCTGTCATTGCCAAGGGAAAACGGCAAATAAAGGAATGGAAATCATACACTCACAGCTACAGCACATACTCAACAGCACCCTTGGCTTCTCTCACCCCACTGACCTAGCACAAAGGTTTATTTCTAAACAGCAGAAATTGGTTCTTTTTTGTTGGGATCATTATACATATAGGGGAAGTGTTCATTATATTAGTAATTATTAAGAGCACAGTCTATTTGCAATATAGCAATCCAGTGAACAGCTACTCCCCCTGTTTTGCAGGTGGCAGTTTCCTATCCTAGCTGCAGGAAATGAGTTTTTAACAGAGACAAGGTTTTAGGTGAACTCTTTCCTTTAAATGTTAAGTACCAGGAGCAGAAGCTGCTCTATCCAGCATCCAGGCATGACAGGTCAATTTCTTAGAGGGGTTTAGCTCCTTACCTCCCGCTGAAAGCAACAGAGGATGGGTGCCTCCTTATCTGCAATCTGGCCTCATGTGACATCTTGCCAGGACTCACCAGGACAGGCTTCTGCTGAGCTGCTCTGGGATGGGCTGTCTGACTTGGGCCAGACTCTTCCTTATACTGGGATTAGGACTAATGCAAGGAGGCAAGCAGGCAAATTTGATCTCCCTCTCTCGGTGCTGCCAGGAGCTTGGGCTACATTTAGGCCACAGATGCCATGTGTTGTGATTTATCCTGATTTTTGTGATCAGGCTCAGTAACAGGGTGAAAAATCAAAGCTCTGTGGTTTTCCTTTGTTTTGGTGATTTCCTTATGTTTGGGCGGTGCTTTTATTTTTGGCTTCTTTTTTGTTGGCAAGTGGCAGCTGGCAATCCTGGCTTCAGCGTGTGCCTGCTGCAGGGTTCCCCCTGCACCAGTGAGCCAAGCCTGGTGGGAATGAGTGGGGAAACAGGGAAGGAGCTGCAGGATGCTGTTAGCAGCTCAGTCACCAGGCATGCATCTGGATGTGTAAAGCGGTTGCACTGTTCCTTGCTATTTCGGCTCACTCCCTTCACACCCTCTTGCATTCCTCCTACTCCACCTAAAAGAGAGGTAACTGGGGGCGGAAGGGCTTAGGTGAGCATCTGTAATGTCTGGTTCACATGATCTGAGAACCCTGCCTCCCCAGTTTGTGCTTCCTCCTGCCAGGTTTGCTGCAGCAGGATCTGTTCCAGCCATGCCTCCTCCTGCCCATGGCCTACTGCCATCTGCAAAGTGCTCACAGCACAGAAATAAGGTCACTGCCCTCTGCACTTTATTTTCTACCCCGTGATTCCCCTGAAGCTGTCCAAGACAACCTACAGTCACTTGGTACGGGCTCTGCTCTGCTGAGTCAGTTCTGCTCATTGCTTTGGGAACAGCAGAGACGCGTTCGTGTTCGCTAGCGCTGGCAGGAGGTGAGGGGGGAACAAGAGAAGAGGGGTGAAGGGCAGCCAACACTAATACTGAAAGCTCATCTGCATCTCTGTCACTTTACCGTAAGAACACATGCCCTGCAAAGGCAAAACTTTGGCAGGGAACAGCTTTCTACAGACCCAGCCCAAAGCGAGATCAGCTATTAAGCACATCAAGATTTAGCCCTTCCCTTTCCCAAGCCAATATATTCCTTTGGCCTTGCACTTGCTAATGAGAATCCTAAGCACATCACAAAATTAAAAAGCAAACAGAAGATGCGTCACATAGAACTTTCTTTCCTCAAGGGAGGAAAAGTGGGGTGGAAAAGAATGGCACATGGCAGAGGCTTGTCATAGGATTTATTGCTCTTGTGGAAAGTGCTTGGCTTCTGCAGTGTCAGACACTGTGTGGGAACCCCAGCAACACACTAAAACAGAGCAGGTTTCTTCTGTAAAGTCAGAGCCAAAGATGTTTGTGCTGCACCAGCCGCACTGACTCTGCAGTTAGAAACGTTACTTTTCCACCCACATTACTGCCTTTCTACTGCAGAACAACATCAATGTCCAACATCCGCCCAACCCGTAATAATAACAAAAAGGATCTATAAGCGGCTCATTCCAAGCTAGAATCTCAGCCCATGCTGCACATTGAATGGACAAGTCCTATCTCTATCTTTAGACACCACCTTTGAAGTGAGTCTACTTTTCCTCTGCTATCACTTCACTGATAGACCAGCAGTCTAAACAGCCTCCCCAGACTGCACTAACAACACGTCCCAGGCTTCCTATTTGCCAACACAGTTTGTATTTATAGCCCAATTATTTTGTGTATTTGCTGTACATTGCATCAAGAATCAGACAGGGATTCACACAGGAAAGTGGGGCATGAGCATCTTAACAAACACTTAATTGTCTTTGTTAAGGCACATTTGCATTCTTTAAGACTTAGGTAGATGGCATATAGTAACAGCAGCAGGCCTGGGGCAAGTGGAGGGCTTCTCTTACTGATATGCCAGTCTGTATTACCTAGTCACATTTAGATAAAGGTGGGATGGGGCAAAGAAGGAGAGCATCTGCTGAGAGCACAGCCATTACTTCTGCATTACCAGAAAGTACCAAAGCCAACAGCAGTGCAGCAGGAGCCCAGACGTACCAGCACTTGCACTGTGAGTGACAAAAGCCGCTCTGACCATAGCTCCGTCAGCAAAGAAGGGCTTTGGTCCCCCCCTTTACTCCTCCCTTGACCTACCTCCTCCCCAGGGTGCAAAGTTCAGCTGCATGTAAGCTGCTGTGAGGGCCCCAGGAGAGAAGCAGCTTCCAGAGGGAGGGACGTGGGAGCGAGGGTGCCAGTCGATGTTTTAGTGGGGTTGAATAAACAGCTCTAAACTTAACCTGGTACAGATCTGCTGCTTCATTCTGCAGAGGTTCCTGCTCGCCTTTCCAGACTCCACATTGGATTATCACCTCTGAGGGGCCCTATGTGCAGCCAGCAGAGACCAGGGCACACAGGGGAAAACTGGACTGCACACACACATGGCTCCTTGCAGCTTCTTTATGAACCACGTTTCCCAGCAGGGGCAGTGCCTGGTCAGTGGGCACAGCCATTGCAGCAGAGGCTCCCTGCTGCATTTCTGCTGCTCAAGAGCACAGCACAGGCAGTTTGCCTTTTGCTCTCAGGCTCCTCCAACTGCTGCTAAGCTAACAAAGAGTAGCCTCTTTGTGCCTAACACTGAGCTTTTTAATTGCAAACTGATGCCAGGAGCGATGTGTAACTTTTTTCTCTCTCGCTGACGGTGCTTTGTAGTTCAGCAGGCTGATGTGTAGGTGCTGAGGCTCCTTGGAAAAGCATCTTAGTGTGGGATGTCTCTGTAGGCCTAGAGCAAAAGGAGTCATCATCTTCTTTCATATTTTGTCTTTGCCTGTGGCTTCTGTTTATTGCTGCTTCGGCAGCTGAGCCCTCACCATTTAGCCCCAGCAAAGCAACAGAGAAAGAAGAGGAACAACATGCCACTGGTAACAGGATAATAGCCACGGAAATGTATGGCAGGATCTGAGGGCTGAAGGCACCTCAGTCATAAGGCAGTAATCAACTTTTGAAGCTCAGTCTTTTTTACTGGGTGCAAGTTATGTGATATGCAGCAGATAAAGGAAATAAGAAGTCTTCATCTTGAATATTCTCTGTGTGGCATAAGAAGGCAAAAATAGCCTCTGCTCTGCAGTTGCAGGGAGTGAGGGAAATGCACAATCAGCCTGACTCTTGTAAGCAAGTCCCTTCCCTACCCCACTTTTGGAAGGTCTTAACCACACGTGGCTGTGGGAACCACCAATGACATATTTTTCAGCTTCACAGATTTTTCTAAGGAAATCTCAGCTGCTCTCTGCAGCAACAACTTTGTGCCTTTCCCTCCATCCCCACTCACGGAGAGATCAGTGGGAGGAAATTAGCCATGACAGAGAAAGGCTCTTAAGGAATTTGTATAGGTCAGCAGAAGCAGAAAGCCAGGGTGCGTACTGCAGCGGGACATGCATTCTGCAAGGATAAACTGAGCATTACCCTTTGCTTCTGTTAATACTTGGCCTCCAGTTTTTTTTCGGCTGCAACTTTCAGCCTTGAAGTAATTTGCACTCTTTAATATGTATTCAGGGAAATGGCAGAAGGGAAGGTTTTTGCGATGGAAGTTTGTCTAAGGCTGGTGTATGCTTCTGCAGCTGCGACATCTGAACTGGAAGAAGTAATATGTGAAATGTAGAGTTTAAAAACTAAAACTTCTTCTGGTGAAAACCAAATCTGCACTACTTGCCATTGTAATGGGAAATTCATTTTTTAGCAGAAGAAGATGTAATAACTTCTCAAGGAATGCATTGTACAATGTAGATAATCCCCTACAGTGGAACTCCAGCCACCAAGCTACCACATCCCGACAGGTTCATAGGATCACAGAGTGGTTGAGGTTGGAAAGGACCTCTGAAGGTCACCTTGCCCAACCTCCTTGCTCAAGCAGGGCCACCTAGAATGGTTGCCCAGGAGCATGTCCAAATGGCTTTGGAGTATCTCCAGGGATGAAGACTCCAAAATCAAAAGAAGATTAAATACTTCCCACTTGGAAGAATATACCCAGGTCAACTGGACACACCAAAACCCTGCCCACTTGCAGACAAATGCAGGATGGATACTGACCACAAAAAGCTTGCTTTTGGAATACTCTGATTGTCTTTTGAGATCTTATTTTTCAATGTCTCAGGAAAAAAATATAAGAGGGAGTAGGGGAACAGAACGCATCCTCTCTAACGCAGGAATCAAACATATTCTTCTGATAGAAATTTCCAGATGTGAAGAGTTCCTAAGAGAGCCGCAGGACCATGTACAGAACAGCTACCTATATAAACAGTTCATTTTGAATACCAGTGTGCTTTGGCATCCAGGAAAATTGCTCAGCACTTTTCATACTTGAAACATAATTCCTATTGCTACTACGTAAAATCTCTGTGGAGCCATCCTTGCTTACTCAGTTTTCAAGACTGAATAGAGATACCAAGAAATGATTTCCCAAAAGGTCTGTAAAACCATTACTTACATCAAAGGCTCAGTTCAAGAACTGTGCTGTGTTAAGGTTTCTATGGAATTTAGTCACAAAAAGTTCAGACTGTACTAAAAACTAATTAATTCTGTGGTTTTGGTATTCATTGAAGCCTCCTTCCTTGTGCGCAAATGGCTAACATTATGTCCTGAAGGATGTTCATGCCAAAAAGGTGGAAAAGGATATTCTGAGCCCAAAAGATTATAGCACAGTGGTAAAGGGAACTTTCTCAAATAGTTTGAAAGATAATAGAGTTGCCTGCAGGCAGCTTTAACATCCATCCGGGTCAATTATAGGGATTTATGCAACGATTTATTACACTGGTTAGAATAAATACCACATCAGTGTGGGTCCATATGGTACCCATGTAGGATCTAGAGATAAAATATGCTCAGAAAGAAACGAGCAACTTTTGCAGTGCGCACAGCAAACTTTTGTAGTGCCTTCCCATGCAAATGCTTGATGTGTAACTAATGTCAGCAGTTCCAAGGGTGTTTTCTGAGACTTCACCATATTCACCCAGATCACCCCATCATATTCACATCATATTCACTCTTGGCAGTTTATTAAAAATAAGACATAAGATGGTAAATGGTCACTTAACAAAAACAAACCACTTGAGCTGAAGGCAAGTGAAAGCACCAAAGCAGGAGGTGCTTTTCTAATGCATCGGTTCCAGTCTGCCACCAAACACAAAGCCCTGCATTCATTGCAGCTCTTGGCAGGTACCATTTCTAACCTGTGCACAGAGAGTGCTAGGTTAGAAAGTCACTACTGACTGGTAGTGACCCACACATTTGCTTCGTGCTGCCCACATTCTGCTGCTTCCATGTAGACCACAAATATTCCTGTTTGAGTTGCAGCCTGGCTCCCAGAGCCATGAGAAAAATCTCTGAATGACGAGTAACTTGTCCATTGAATTGAACCCTTGTCTTCAGAGGAACAGGAATGTGAAAAGAGCCACCACTGATTCTCTTCATTTTAAAGAGTGAATTATTTTGGGGGGGGGAGGGACTAATGTTATTTTGCATTTCATACCAAGAATGCCAGCTGCCAGGAACATCAGATAGACAACTGCGAGTATCCAGGCCTAGTGCAAACAACTGCGCTCGTAAAAAGTATTTAAAGGCAACTTCTGAAAAAAACCCCTTTAAATTACAGGTGAGATTTTTTATTTTTTCCTATTTTTAGACAGTCTGTGTTTTAAAGACGTGCGCTGGAAGCAAAATAACCAAACTGACTAGCACAACCACGCAATTCTTTGGCCTCCCCTCCCCTCATAGCTGTATGTTTTCTCTGTTGCATACCAAAGATCATTAGTCCCACTAAAGGAGCTGAATGCCATGTGACGGCTTGCTTGTGGGAATCAGTTTGGGTTCCTTGAGATATAGTATTCTATTAAAGCTGGTGTTCTGCACACATTATTTGCTGTCACTTAAGGAACTTTACCAGCCCATTTCTCCTATACTGACTTGGTTTTAATGATAACACACCATTTCCTGTATAACCAGCAAAATGTGGCATACGAGACACCTATCTACCTTTTGTGGTAAGAAGCTGCTTTTCCTTTTCAGAAGGCTCACGAGAGAGCGATCAAAAAACTCGCTTTCATGAATCAAACCCTTATTCTCACATCTATGGTTCTATGCCCGAACACTGGGCATACGCAGCTTTCCTCCCTCCGTGATATTATTTCAAAGGAAGTGGTTTACAACTTCATTTTATTAAAAAGGCCCAGCATTTATTTTCTTTGCCAACAGATCTTTGCAGGCGTTACATTTGCATTAGCAGTAAAAATATTGCAATAAATCTTCACCTCACAAAGCTTTCTGTAACCATCTGTCAGGAAATCTGTATTAGCCTGGAGTAAGCATCACTTCACGTATACTTTTTTTTCCCTTATTCTCAGGTGAAAGAAAGATTTCAGTTTTAACAATGATGTGACCTCAATTCATTAGCTAGAACTTAAGGAGATGTGCAAAACACACCCAGGGTTGCTCAGCTAACAGGTTTCAGGGTAAGGCTTTAAACATCTGATTTACGGTGATCGGCTGTCTCGGTCCTGGCAAGCTGCACAGACAAACCTTTCCATGTCAAGAGTTTCCAGACATTTGCCAGCGCTGGCAAAACCAAGGGTAGTTGTAATTCATGGGGCATGAGAGCAGCAGCTCTTCACCCCCTGTGGTCTCTTCTCGCCAGCACATCGGCTGGAAACCCACTGCCCTATCCCCACAGAGTTCCCAACCCAACAGGAAATTACAGTGTTGATGGTTTCTTTTTTCTTTCTACAGTGACATCAAACATTTATAGTGACACATACAAGAATATATTATATATTTATATAAATATATAAAATATTTATATAAAATATATAAATAAATACATATACAAAATATGGCATTAATTTCCAGAGAGATGTTACATTTCACAGGCCACCTTTCGTTATCCAGATTTCATTGTCATACAGAATTTGTCATGAAGTTCGGTAAACAATCAGTCTCAAAAAACCCTAAATGTTGCCTCAATTTTCCTCATGTCACATACCAGAATAAAACCAAATCACTTTGCTTCCAATTAAAAAGACATAAAACATCATGGCAGACATTTGGTTTAAATATTTAAACCCAAGGGTTCTTATTCTATGCTTAGATGCAGGCAAATAATTTCTACCAAAGTCAAAGCAAGCAACAATTGTGTGTAGCATAAATGAAGCGCGTGGGTCTCAACACCCAGGTCCACGATCCCCCCTGTCTTGTCAGCATCGTTTTGAACAGGAGTTCCTCATACAGCGTATGTGCTTTGGTAGAGTGCACCAAGACAACACAGAATAGACACAGCTTTTCAAAATAAATAAGCAGACAGAAAGGGTGTTACTGTAATGGCTTTTTTTTTGCCATGAATATTCAATATTAGTGTGAGCAGGAAACGGAGGAAATGAAAGCCCTGTTGCACAAACTGAAGCAAAGGACAGACAGAAGAATGCTTTACTGAGAGCTTCAGTGCAACCATTATCCTTTCCAGTGGCATAATTCAGTGATGGGTACATTAGAAATAGCAATAAAATAAAATAATAATTAAAAAAATCTTGGTATTTGTAGTTACTTCAAATAACAAAACTTATTCTCTTCTGGAAACACTTCCTTCACTCCACAAATTCATTTCTATTATCTAGAATAGGTCAGGTCAGTGTGTATGCATATGGATCTATACATATTTGTAAATCATTCCATACCCTTACTCTTTGCATACAGAAGTATACACTAGAATTATTGTGTAGTATTTGGTATTCACATGTTACACTTAAATAAAGTTTATTAAAAAAAATTATATTAAATACAGACTAACAGAATATTCATAATATATTTTACAGAAAAAATAGCCATGTCTTTACTTTAGAAATAGGTTTCTTTAAAAAGTTCTTTGAGATCTTTATAAAACTTTTTACCCGTGAAGATAAGTTTCCCCTCAGACCTGTAAAAAAAACCTTAACTTGTGGGTTCGTCCTTGTGGGTTTGTTTTCTTTTGCTTTGTAGGAGGGTTTTTTTTCCTTTTAATGCTCTTAAGCTTACAATCTATGAATTCTTTACAATAAAAAACCAGTATCTTTCGGGATCAGATTGGTCACAGGCCGTTCTTTAAAAAGTCAGTGGAGACTCCCTGAATCCATTCTGAAGTGCCTTTTGTTTTTTTTTCTCTCTCTCTGGGTATCAATAGTGCAGGTTTTCGTGGGAATTCAGAGCTCCCTACACGTCCTATAGGAAGCCTGGTGCGTGTTGGTGGTGGGTGCAGCAGTGTTCGCAAAGGCTGCGCCTCCCCATCCACCGCAGGAGGCAGAGCTCTTGACTCACAACGCAGTCCACAGTGTTTGCTCAGCCCCTCCGAGGTCTTTGCGAGGTCCAGTGGCCACGCACAGATGCCAGAAGAGCTGGCGCCCAGCCCTCATTTGCTTTCCAAGTTATAGCAGTGGACATCTCCTTTTCCCTTCCCGTCATATCCAGGAAGTGGCTGTCCGTATTTATCCACGCACCAGCAGTAACCTCTCTTTCGGCCTTTGGATGGGCGACACTGAAACACAATAGAAGATACAGTTAGCATTATTTTTGTTTTCTCTGCTCTAAAGTGTCACATAGCAGGGATTCCTGCTCATCAGGTAGCTGCACTTCCGTCTCCTGGAGAGACCATGCAGAATCGACAAATTATTTATTACCACTTCCAGAATACTACAATAAAAGCTAACCTCCTCAGCCCATCAACCCCTTTGGGTCTAGTTACTCCATGATAAAACTGCCCTAGGAACTACCAGAAAAGAGCCTTATGAACTACTCCCTATCATACTAGGCAGCACAGTTGCCCCCTTTGAATACCAGGACTACTTACAACAGTATGGGCTGATGACTGGGACCCATCTTTGGAAAAGAAAGTCAACAGATTTGTTCCACACTAAAGCACAGGTCTGGCAAAGACAGCCACTGCAGCAATAAACACCCTTGGCTTGCATCTGTTTGCTGGAGGAATTTCAATACTGTAGTTGACATTTATTAAGAGATACATAATCCTTCTGTAATGGAGTTATCACTTCAACAACTGTTAGGTGTACTAAGACTTTACATGTTTATTCTCCTATAAATAAGGTTGCATATACACTAGTCCATAACCTATGTCAGTTTTAGAAGCTGCCTGGTGAATTTGCCAGCAATATTGACCAACCTGAAACTAACCACAGGCAACAACACTGAACCTCTTTGGAAATAGTAATGCAGTAAAAGTGAAAATGTAATATGCACTAAGTAAGCAGCGCTCTCCCCATGGAGCCAATAATGGTAAAAACTAGACTAAAGGAGGCTGCATGAGTCAGGCTACATTCAGTATGCAGCCCTGGACACAGTTACACACAGTGAACCTCTGGGACCCCACAAGGTTTTCTACCCATTTGAAAGACATGCATCTCCAGGATGCAAATTATCTCACTAAGCTTGCCATGGTCAACCTCATTGACAAGGCACAGCTTCCAGGTCAGCTCAAGTTTTGATGGCTGGTGATACAGGATTCACTGCGAATGCCAAGAGGTGGCTGTTTGGTCAGGATAGACTTATAAAGAAGGTGGTGACACAAGTGTACCTAGCTTTTCAAGGACTGAGGTTTCATCTGTTGCCATCGCCAACATGAAAGAAGATAGGCTAGACTGAAGCCACTTATGACCCTGTCACGCAAGCAGAGCAAATGCTGCCTCCAAGATCACACTTGCAGCAATTCAAGTATTTCAGGGATTCAGGCTGGTTAGGAGTCGGGTGAACTTTGCCACTATCACTCAGCTGCTTGTACTCCAGAGTCTACTAGGCACATCCCCATCTCCTACATGATCATGGCAGTGGCTTACAAAGCTAAGTGTCTTTCCCACGCACAAGTACGTAATGAAACATTAAGCAAGGGTTCTGCTTCACATGCTGCCAAAAGTGCCTAACCCTTTCAATGTCTAGTTTAGGGCCTCAGGTGAAAGGGTGCTATTCTGAACAGAATTGTGAATATGGGTCACTTCTAGGATAGCCAGCACCAACACACTGATCCCTGATCCAACTAATTTGTGGCAGCATGGAATAGGGTCTTTGCTAGGAACTCGTGAAAGAGAGATGGAACATATCACACATTCAACGCAGATTTCTGAACAAGATGTCAATTCATTCACTTTTACAGTAAATGAAGTAATGGTCATCACTGTAACCACAAACTGATCTACCCTCAAGATACATTTTGAGTAATAAGCCCAATGCAGAAATAATACACCACCACCTTCTCTGAATTTGCAGTCCTTCTGTATTAGCCCTATGGAAATGGAGGTCAGCATAATGACAAGATCAAGCTCAAAGTACGTATCAGCTTATTTTAGGAGAGGGTGAAAAAGTTCAAACCTAACAAGAGAACACCTATATTAATAATTTGCTAAGCTACGTGGTTAGCTGCATTTGAGTTCTAGCTCCCTATCTGGATGGTTTTCTGTACCAAATCTTTAAACCTAAGTTTTACAGCTCATGTTTATTGCCTCAAAAGCCTGACTGGGGCTTGCACGTACTCTCCAGGATTTCCGTCAATGCCTGCCCAAAGTCCACTGACATCAATGGGAAATTTGCCTTCAATTTTGATGGCAAGTGGACCGGACTCTAGCTTAAGTGGTATTAACATGTAGTGACTTCAGTTCTTCATGCCCAAATGTGAGGCAGTCTCTGCTGCATTTATATCTTACAGAAAAGGAAACTGAGGCAGCAGTTCTTGTTTTTCCCAAGGGAGCACACACAGATGGAGTTAGAATTAGAGCACAGGGCTTCTGGCTGCCAGCCTGGTGCTCCAGCAATGAAACTACACTTCTGCTAATAATAGTAACACAGCCTCCCCTTTTAGAAGTACTATATGAAGTATGTTACACAACTCTTGCTGATTCATATGCTTGCATCACTCTCAAAACAAATGATCAATTAAAAGTTATCTCATGCTGCTGGAGGTTTTGATTGCTTTTTACAGTTGCATAATCGATTTTCAGAATTAACTACAACGTGAAGTTAGTCTGCAGGAACACCTTCCTTACTACTACTGTCTTCTTTATTTCCCAATCTGTGTTTTTGCACTACTTGCTCAGCCGTGGTGTCAACAGTAAAGCATTTTGGATTCAGTGATGCTTTTATCCTGAAGCAGCTATTTTGCATTCCCTACATATGTGGCAGAGAGTTCATATGTAATAATAAAAATCCACTCTTCTGAATTTTGCACTCACTATACAATTCAAGGCTGTGCCTAGCTCTTCTGTATGACTTCAGAAGTCCAAAAACCTGGAAAACCTCTCAGGCTGCGGAGTCAGTAATTACTTCTGATAGGAACACCAGCTGCCAGCTTCCATGCCACCTGCCCCTCTCCCTTCCACAAAGAAGTGCCGCAGAGGCATTCGTGTGGCACAGCAAAGCATATGGTATCCCATATGAATTCCTGGTCAGCCCAGAGGTCTCCATGGAGCTACAACTGTGGTCTCCTGGAACAGACTGCAGACAGCACTGACATATACCTCAGGCCATTTTGGCTCCTGCCAAGCCCAGCTCTGTTTTTAGTGGAACGATGCCAGCTCACATTTAGGTGAGTATCTGGCTCCAGTACGCAAATATGGGGCAATTCTAGTAATTGCCCCATATAATAGTTCTAATTTCATCAAAACCTTTTTTTCCATGCTTGAGGCAGAAACATGCCTGTATCAACCTATTCCACGAAAATACACCAGTGTAGCACAGCTGAACAGTACGACCATACATGCGTGATTTATTAGGACAAAGAATTCTAAACTTTAATAGGCCTGATTTTAAAAGTTGACACATAAACACAAGGTGTGAAGTACTTCTCCTGTTACACCCTGACACATTAATTTACGTTCTCAAAATCACTTCACATATGCAAATTACTCCCTATGGTTGTACCCGAAAAGTCCATTTCTAGATATCCACAAATGTCTTGAAAAATAACTGCTTTCACCTTGACTGGAAGAGTAGGTGACCAGGAAGGCAGAATATATGAACATGAAGTGCCTCCTGAACGTGTTTTAATTGTTTCCAGGTTGATCATAATTTATCAGATTCCTACCATCACACACCTATCTACATTACAATCTTTGGCAGTGATTTCGCCAGCTATTTCCAAAATTAAGAACACTTAGTTTACACTTCTTTTTTTGATGGATTTACTGTTTCCTAACCTATTATTATGAATTTTATTGTCACAACAGAATATAACTGAATTGCAGATTGAATGCTGCTAATAATAGCAATGAAATTAATACAATACCCTAGCGTTCTGTTAATGAGATTAAGCACCTGCTCACAGTGCCTGAAGTATCAGACCTACATGTTGATGCTCCAACAAAGAAAACCAGACGAAAACAACTGCTGCATTGCTTTGCAGACAGTGAACTCAGTCCGGACAGGACTGATACTCACTCACTCCTCAAAACTGATGATTTTTAATACATGTTAGTTCTACAAGGGCAACTCAAATACATTATTTTTGGTTGGTATTCTGTTTGTGTGAGAAGCAGCCTGCCTGTGTCAGCCATGCCTGTGAAGGCCTGTTCCCAGGGTGGATTGAGGTTCACTTGCAGGAGAAGCACTCCAACTGCATTCATGTAAAATATTTACTCACATGGACTCTATTTGTGGGCACCTCCTACAAGACCCTGAGTTGTCTCAAACTACCACTGAAAGTATTGGACCTATGTAAATTGGCACGGTGCTTGACAAGGCTGGCCAGGTTATGAAAGTGCCCCTTCATCCTCTATGTTTGCTGACCAGATGGGCTTGCACACAGAGCAGGAACTTTTGCTAAAGCAGTCTGGAAGACTCCAGGCAGCATGGACACTACACAGAGGGCAGAAGCATGTCTTTGCTCCATATCAACACCTTACTCTCATAAATCAACTTCTAGGAACAAAGACAGGTAAGTGTATTATCCGTATTTCCTATTTTTTCCCCTCTATTTCATTTTTCCTACCTTAGTGGCAAAACTATGACTGTACTTTAAAGTACAGTCACACTTTAAAGTAAGGCACTTTAAAACGTGCTTACTGTGTATGTGATTTACTGCATACATATGGCAGAGACTGCGTGCAAACCACCACCTTTTTGCTGATGAAGCAAAAACCTCAGAGTCTGAAAACAGATGAAAGGAAGATCTACTGAACAAAGTAAATACCAATCTGCGGTCTTCCGTAATACCTAGAGAAGGAAAAGGGCCACAGTACGCTTGTGTGCCTTGAGTGCAGTTAAATGATGTGCTGTTCTGAAGTAGCTAAGCAAATGCTTCCATGGCACAGGCACAAATCACAGTCTTAGCCTCACTCCACACAGCAGCCCGACATACTTTCTACAAACACAGACTGATGTGGGCATTGCTCTCTGCTAGCTCACATGCAGCAGGAGACGAATGATACAGGCTCCTCAAAACTCCCAAAAGAAACTCTGCTCCAGCTCCACCAGCTGCTCAGGGAAAAGCTGGGGAGCACAGACAAGCTCAGCAGCACGCATCAAAGGTCAAACAGCCCAAGTCAGTGCTGGTCTAATGGCAGAAGGGAAGGCTGTAAACCTCATGCCTACTGCAAACACCCCACCTGACACTGCCAGCTTAATGCATTGCTCCAGGGAATACCCAAAAGGGAAAGACTGTTTCTAAGAAAGCTAGAAGCCAAAAAATGGAGAGATACCATTCCTAAAATAAGGTTGCCTGGTTGGAGGTTGGGCTCTCACTTCCAACTAATGAACTGCATTAGCTAGTAACACAGCCAGACACTCCTTTGGTTACCACAGATAAGAGAGGCTGACTCTTGTAAACACCAATGGCAGAGACAAGACAGCCCACAGACAACATCTGTCCTTACAGAGGGCTTGCCTTGAGGAAAATCTGAAATAAACTTGATTTCAGGAGATTTTGGAATTATGTATTTGGAGGCAGGTCACTAAACGCTGGAATTAGAGGGGATGTGTGCGCTAAGCAGAAAAACTGGCATGTCTTGCACTTCCCAAGTTCCTGAATGAGCTTTCAAGGGCAGCAGCACTAAATGGAGAATGCTGCCGTGGTTCAATCCCACACAACCAAAGCTTAAACACCTGCAGCTTAGGTCTGCATTTGTCAAGAAAGGTCACAACCCCAGAACCAAAGAGGGCTGAGAAGCCACCCTGGCTGCAGAGTAACTACCAGATGTATCACTTTCATGATAACATGACTTGGATTTTGGAAGAGACCCGTGTAGCACATAAAGGACAGATATATACCTTTCTCAAGTTGCCTTTGGTAATATGACCCAGTGCAGTTCTTCTAGGAACTCTCAAGCAGGCAGCTATTTACAATTCAAAGCATTGATCTATTGCAGTCATATGGTGACTGCAACATTAGCTCTGTGGGTTATTGCAGAAGCACTGCCTTTTTTAAACCAAAGGGCATTAGTATGTAGAACACCAGACAACCCATGTGTGATTAGCTATGAAGTTTCCCAAACAAACCTGCTGTCATGACCAACAGAAAATAAAAATACTGTCCCCACTTGACAAGGTTCAGCACTATCAGATCACATCCTAAAAGTGGAAATGAACCAGTTCCTCTGTAAAATGGTACCTAACACACCTTTGCTGGGAAGAGCCTTCAGCAAAGATAGAAGAGGTGAAGTGCATTCAGTGAAATGATCAAGACTCTGTACTTACTTGCTTTTTCTTGTAGAACCCCTTCTTGTCACAATTTGGAATATGAAAACCCCTGGGACTCAAGACATTCAGGATCTTTAGGTGATTTAAAGTGTCTTCCATTTCTCTACGACAGGGACCCTGTTAACAAGCATGTTTCAAAAGACACTGATGAAAATTCATTCCCAAATGTTGTCTTTCACACAACAGTTAATAAATCTTTGAAGGGCAAGAAGCAGAAACTCAAATCCATTAAAACAAAGGGATGGCCGGGTATGTCAAATGGCAGACCATTCATTCACAGATAAAATTCGGACTATGCTTTATTTAGGATAAACTGCTTTCTAAACACTGAAGACCCTATGCTATGCTGAGCCATAGACTGGCATTTCCAGTTGGAACCACAGCCACAGATACTGGTCAAGTCTTCCTGTAGGTATGTAAATCAGTGATATATAAGACAACTTACGTTTGAAAAGCTGGCCTTGCACCAAGTGAGAAAAGAAGGTAGGCAGGCAACTGGATATACATTACTTGGTAGATTGTCCCTAAAGCCATTTGATTTTCATGATTCTGCTGGATTTGAAGGTTTAAATGAAATGCATTTAATTGAAAACAGGTAGTTTGGCATAATGCATGTGCATGCACGTAGATATGTATAAATACTGCAACTCTGAACAACTGCGAATTTCAACTGGACCAAACGGATGCAGCCATGCAAAGGAATGGTTGCACGCAAGTCTTGTTAGATAAGTCACCTAATGAGATATGTCATAGATAACTTTTGCCTCACTTTCTCCATCTGCAAAAGGCTGACAACAATGTAGTGAGGATTAGCTCTAGGACAATGAGCCAAAAAGAACTTCCAGAAGCACTTTTAAGAACAGGTCTCAAACACCAATTAACTACTCCTCACTGCAGCCCTTCAGGGTAGGGAGTAAAGGCTTACGAGCCCCACTCTGCAGTCACAAAACATGGAGCGGAGGAGTTCACGTTTTGCCAGAGGCCAAGAGGCAGTTAGTGTCAGCAGTGGGATCAGGATTCAAGAGACACAACCTGCAAACTCTGTGCTTAGCTACACTCCTGTCTGGGCACATTACTGACTTGGTCCACCAGCTTGTTTCTTCAGGAGAGACCCAAAAAAGCTCCTTTGCATGGTTGCATGGGTTTAAAACATGTAAATTGCTGTATCAACACAGAGACTCATTTGGTGCAATTTTTAATTAGTGAAGTAATGACACTTGTACTTTCAAGTGGTAATATTAATAGCTTGCTCATATAAAGTGCCTTTGGTGTCTGAAAGCATAGAGACTCCACAGTTCTACTGGAGTTTAAAATTGATTTTCTTTCGTTAACAAAAACCTTCCTTGCTGCTTTCATGTTTTCTTCCAGCATCAATCTCACAAGCTCTAAACATACTTTAAAATGCTGCTCTTACTGGCAGTTCCTCAAAAAAACCCCAAAACTGCTCAGACACACTGACTGCAAATCACAGATGTTCAGAGATTTGGTCCTGAGTTAGGCCTACAAAAAGATCAACAGTCCTTTTTTAATTAGTATTTTGAAGCAGGCTTCCAAAGTCAGAGAGATCAGTATCAAAAGCTAACATGTAGACACAGCTAGCAGGGCATTTGCTGACAAAGGCACCTGTCCTCAACAGACTTATTTCTGGTTCTTACAGACACCAGCAGCCTTGGTAAGCCAGTGTGCCTTTGCTCATGGGGCCCAGCTACCACGCAAGTGAAATGTTCATCCCAGCTAACACCGGGATCCTATTTCCTGAGAGCTACCAAAGTTCATTCTTTTACTGCAGGCAATTTACTTCACGTCCTGGCGGAGAGGATACCCTGAAAGGCAGATACTTAAGTGCTTTTACTAGACAGCTGGACAACAGTGACAAACTAAACATGCAGCTTCACCACCCTTGCTGTGTTAACTCGGAGGCTGCTCTTTTCAGACACATCTTTCCACCTCATACAGGTTTCAAAACCTTCTTTAGCAGATGGGAATCCACATCTGGTTTAACCACAACTGTTTTGATGAAACACCAAAGTATTTCCCAGACATATTATTTAAGCCATCTGGCACAGGCGCAAGGATAACCACAGGATTATCAGCCAGGATGTCCAGGAAGAGGAATTATTCTCCCCTCGGATTCAATGAACTCCAGCTGCCCTGCAAATCCACTGGGCACAGTCAGTAGAAAGTAACAGCAGCTCATGTGCCACTGAGCCTTTGCATTTTGGCAGTGGCACCAAATGATGACTGCAAGTGAAGGTGATGTTCAGCATGTTGTACAAAGACTGACCAGTCAAGATCCTAGTCCTCAAGCCAGCCCAAGTTTATGTCCCTTGACTTGCTCCATGGAGTGTGAATACAGTGCCCCTACACTGAATGTGAAACATCTTTTTTCCATTATCACAACCCAATAATGCCGTTTACAACCAAATTTAATGATGACAATACTAAACCTGCCCCAAGTTCCCTCACACAAATGTGTGATAATTACAGGGAAGAACAAGAACTTTTAGTCTCTAAGAAATGACTTAGTGAAAGTCAGACTTGTATCAACGTAAGTACCATTGCACTAGGCCTCTTTTCTGCTCGGTCTGCTGACTGCCCACATCTGCCAACCCCATAGTTTCACCAGTTAAGCAGACAGAATGTCATAAATGGCTACTACAATTACTACCATTTAATTATTTAGTTTATTTATCTATCTTGTAATACGCAGAACGTGCATATATCTGTTTGCACACACTCACATTCTGCAAAATACCTTTCCATTTACAAGATGTACTTACGTATTCAGTCTCTTGTTTGGATTCAGAAGAGAAATTCAGTGTGTCCGTACTCTGTGAATCATATTCCACTTTATAGCGCTGTGTGTTTTTGGCTTGCACTTTCCTGATGATATCTATCTTGATGTGTGGTGGATGCGATTTGGAATCTGGCACCCTGTGAGCATTTGGGATGGCCTGATTTTCTACACTGCTGGTACTCCGGTCTTCGTCTTCTTCTGAATCACTGGAATTTCCTTTGAGAAGAACAAATGCAGTGAAGAAAAAATGTTAATCAACTGCCTGCAGCATCTGGAAGGGCAATAAGCCACTAGATTAGTCGACGTGCTTCACTTCCCTTTATAAAACAGTGATATGTAAAAAGATGAACAATTTGGCGCTCTGCCGGCATCACCGCCCCTGCTGCCAAAGCAATGGCTTTTCTAACTGAAGCATCCCCTTGCTCCCTGAACACTTTTTCTTTCCTAAATTCATCCAACTTACAGAACAGGGGAGAAGGGGCAAAAAAAACCCAACACACTTTAATTCTTCTGCTATTAAAATCAGAAACATATCCAGGTGCACAATACACATTTTAAAGGTAATGGGCAAAAAAATGCCATTCATTCTGTAATGGTGTCAAAGGACAAGCATCTCTTTTCATCATGAGCTTCAAAAATATTTTCTCTTTAAACTACCATCCACAAAAATATACAAAAAGCACATTTCCCCCCAAATATTCCATAAGCCCAGTGTTCCTGTACCTTCTGAGGTATTTGTCTACACTGCATTCCTCCCTCATAGGAGACTCCTGCAGTGTAACTGTAACTGGCTGGGAGTTTTTCCAAGTTTGGATATTCCTATCAGCTAAGCAGCTAAGTCCCACTAGTTGCTGCCTTGGCTGCCAGCCACTTTTTTTTCTTCCTTCATTAAAGAAATAATATTGGGAATGCAGAATGATAACTGATAAGCAAGAAACATCCTGGAAACCTGGATGTTCCTTAAAATTAGACTTGATGGCTCACTGAAAAACCACAGAAGCTGAGAAATTCAGTACTAAACCTGAAAGCCCATGTTCACATAGCCCATTGACTCTAAATATTTCAACACAGGCAGTACAGTGGCAGTGCCAACACACAGGAACAGGGGAGGAACACGAGGAGGAGAAGGGATCCGAGTGAACATCTTGGTACTGGTGGTTTTACTGTAGCCGCTGCTGGCAATGGACATAATTGACCGGGAAAATCCAACTCCCACTGCAAATGGATTAAGGAAGTTTAAGTCTTAAGTCTAAATTTCCTGGCTTTTGTGGGTTTAACTCAGACTCTCAGCGGTATTTGAACATATTTTTGGTGGTTTAATGTCCTGTTTTTAAACAGTGGTATTTTTTTCCCCTCACATACTCAATGAATTCTGCAAGACGTGACACAATAAAATGCTATAAACTTGGATCTCCTAAATATAAATACTATGCCTACTAGGTTTACTGCCATTAGTCCAGTTCATTAGTTTGCCTCCTCTCCCAGAAATAAGTATAAAATATTCTTAGTGTGCATTAAGTAATTACCCGGCTGGTCACTTCAGTTTAGATAGGCCATCACATTTCATCAAAACTTCTCACACTTCAACTTGGAACAGTCGTAATGCCACATTTTAAACTGCAAAGCATATAACTTAGCTTCACAAGACTTGGTGCTGTGTTAGCTTTGCAGTCTCATAACAGAAACACAACTGCTATGAGACTTCCTTTTTAAAGAGCAGATCAGAACAGTTGCACATACACACTGGTACTTAACACTTTCATGCCCCCACAAAAACGAACTGGCAAGTAAGTCAGCAGCCTCCTACAGTTGCTGTGTAGAAGGTATTGTAACATACACCACCCTGCACAGGTTTCTAGCCACTTCTATGAATTAGGTAACTTGTGATGCAGGACTTAGATGTTTGTAAGGGAGATCATGGGATGGTTTGGGTTGGAAAGTACCTTAAAGCTCACCCAGTTCCAACCCCCTCCCACGGGCAGAAACAACTTCCACTAGACCAAGTTGCTCCAATCCCTGTCCAGCTTGGCCTTGAACACTGCTAGGGATGTGATCCTGCTCGGGGAGGGTGCATACCAGGGAGTGGTGGATTTAGAGCCAAGAGTGGAACAGCCCCTATGTGGAGGAGTGCACTGTGGATCACACAGGTTCAGCTAACTTCTTCCTTTGTGCACCCCAGGTTTGCCACCTTCACTACTTGAATGTGAGCTCTAAAGGTCCTACTCTGCACTTTTTAAGGAATCAAAGCTCCTATTGATTTCAAAATCAGAGTTCTCCCTCTAGCCGAGAATGCAGAAACAGGAACTCGGCATTTGGACTGTTGAGGCTGAAAATAGAACGGTTTTCAGCAAAGTGCAACTCTGTCTTCCCCTTCCTTAACAGTCACTGTTAAAAGCACTGCCTCTCTATTAAACAGCGCCAGCTCTCAAGTACGGAGGGGACTCCCCTCCTCCTTCCCAATCCATGTGAAGGATGACTATGCAGAGCCAAGTTCATGCGATGAAGGAAGCTGCTCCATGTTCCAATGAGGTTTAAAACTTCAGTGAGCACCTCTGAACTCTCATTCAAATTGTCACAGCTTGGGAGCAGCACATAAATAATTATAATAAGGCATCTCCTGCTTTCATAGCAGCCAGTTAACTGCAGCACTGGTGCCACTTCCTCAGCTATGGAGAGGCCAGCCAAGGAGTCTCTGCAACCTAGCAGAGCAACTCCTGGCTTTTTAAAAACGCAAACAGTGGAAAGCCTTTTGACACACTTTTCTATTAAACAAATGTTAACATACTTGCTGTTGGCTAGCAAGCAGTCTAATGAAATGTTTGCGCAGAGTCTGCGCTTCCTTGATCCCAATCCCAAGTTTCCCCGTCTTAAGTTTCCAAATGTGCACGCTAACAGAACTTTTTCCAACCGTCCCTTGCTCTTCAAACAAAACAAAACCTGCTCTGTGAACGTCTCGTTTACAAGACATGCAAGAGCTACAGGAAAGCTCCATTTGACCGAAGATTTATTTGCAGTGCAGGCAAAAAACTCCAGCGTCCTCTTAAACACCGCTGTGCAAATGCTTTGTTCTGAATAACCACCTTCCAGGGCCGGGGGAGTATTTAACACCCTACCCCCTCTTTTCCCTTCATTTTCTCCCTGCGCTCAGCATTCCCCTGACCTAGCCGCGCTGCAGCGCAGCTTTAGCCCACTCTATCCAGCTTTCTCGCACCTTCTTTCCAGGAACACTGGGGCCAAACCGCAAGGATTTCACCCTTTCTTCATCCCGGCAGCCCCACACACCCGCAAGAGCCATCCCTACACCCCCCCCGGGGTTATTTAATGAAAGAGCAACTCTGCCTCTTTTGCGAGGAGCAGCGGTGTTGAAGAAAACACATATATACAGAAATAAGGTATAAGAAGTAGATCTTCCCTTCCTTCTGCAAAAGCAGCCCTCCTCTTAGACGATCCCAGCCTCGGTTACGCGCTTGCCCGACGGGCCCCCGGCAAGATGCAAAGGGAGGAAAGGCAAAGCTGCAAAGGGACGAGCAGCTCTGCAGCGCCTGCGCGTCCCCCACCGCTGCGCGCAACTTACTTAGAGAAAATAAATAAATAAGAAGAGCGCAAGGCCGCGGGAACGCGCACAGAGTCGCGCACGCTCGCGGTCTCCTCGCCCCTCCGCGCCCAGCCGCGGCCCCCTTACCTGCAGCATGCGGCCCCGGCAAGAGGAAGGCCCGCAGCTTGCCGCCGGCCGTGGCGTTGGTGCAGAGCCCGCGTCCCTCCAGCAGCGCCTGCAGCGGCCGCGCCTCGTCCCGCCGCGGCTGGCAGCTGAGTCCGGCGCCGCAGCGCTCGGTGTAGATGCCGCAGGACTGCCCGATGCGCAGAGCGCAGGTGAGGCAGCAGCCGCAGCCCGGCTCCCGCACCCGCTCGGCGCAATCGGGCTGCAGGGGCTTGCACTGCTGCAGCGCCCGCGCGTCGCAGGGCTCGCAGCGCACCACCGGCCCCGCCAGCGCCGCCGCCGCCCGCCGGACCAGCAGCGCCAGCGCCGCCGCCGCCACTGCCCACAGCACGCCGGGCCGCGGCACCATGGCAACCGGCGGAGGAGGAGGAGGAAGGGGGGCGGCCCGCCGGGAGGCGCGCACCCCCGGGCCGGGAGCGGGATGGGCAGAGCCGGGGCGCGGCCGGCTGCGGAGCAGCGCGCACCCACGGGGCTGCGGGCACTGGGGCCGCTCGCACACACCCTGCTCTGCCGGCCCCTCTCTCTTCAGCCGCCTGCCCTTAGTCACATAGAGGTAGTCAGAGCCCGCTGGCAACAAAGGCAACTTTCCCTTTCTTCCCCCCCCTCCTCCTCCGTGCAGAGCGCCTCAGTCACCGGCACTAAATTACTGGTTTTCCACACAAAAAAGTACAAAAAAACCAAAACAAAAACAGACGGTCTGCAGAAAACTTGGTCCAAAAAAACCCGCTTCAGAGAAGAAAGGAGAAAAAGGGGAAGAAAAATAAGAGAGGGCAGGGAAAAAAAATGAGTGAGGAGAGCGCGGTCCCCGTCCGTTTATTCTCTTCCCGCCCGCCGTGCCCCGCCGCTCCCGCCCGGCCCGCCCTATATAGCGCCGCGGCCGGCGGCCCGCCCCGCGCCATGGATAAGGAGCGGCGCGGCGCGGCGGGGAGCGGCGGGGCACGGCAAATCCAGGTTTCGGTCGCGGGAGGGCGGTGCGGGCGGTGGGCGCGGCGGTGCCGGGGGTTATGGGCACTTCTTAGAAGTCAGCTGTAACAGGGGCACGGCTGCGGAGGGGGGCACGGCGTGTGCCTTTTGTTCCCACGTACAGTGCTCTGTGTGTGTGTGTGTGTGTCCGTGTTCCCGTGGTACCGGGGGCACAGCAGAGCTCGCGGAGGGTGCCCTTTTTTAGGCTTTTGCTTACACACACATATACACACACACTCAGGTTCAGGGCATCCCTCGGGACCGGCTCACAGCTCCCATGACAGCTGCATTTCTCAGGACTCATCATAGAATCATAGAACGGTTCGGGTTAGAAGGATCTTAAGATCATCCAGTTCCAGCCCCCGAAGGAAGATGGGAGGAATGTATATGCACACATGCACATCTGCACAGATGTTGCTCTCTGGCACAGGGCTCAGTTCAGTGTCGTGCCCCAGCATCATGGATGTGTTCCCCTATCTTTTTAAAGCGTTTTCTGAACACTTAAAACTTTTCCCTCCATCCATAAGTTTCCAGTGCCAACAGCCTCACAAATCTAGAAGCATAAAACCAACCCACCCCACAAAAAAACTTCAACAGTGAAACCCTGCATTAATTTTACACAATGAATGTGTTGGTATTCTGTTTGTAGCCTCTCCAAATTCCACCCTTGTTCTGCTAGGCTTATTTCATGGAACAGTTTGGGTTGGAAGGGACCTTAAAGCTCATCCAGTTCCAACCCCATGCCATGGGCAGGGGCACCTTCCACTAGACCAGGTTGCTCCAAGCCCCATACAACCTGGCCCTGAACACTGCCAGGAATGGGGCAGCCACAGCTTCTCTGGGCAGCTTGTGCCAGTGCTCACAGGGAAGAACTTCCTTCTATCTAATCTAAATCTCCCCTCTGTCATTTAAATCACTTTGTTAACTTAGCTTAACTTAAATAGAGAAATTCTGAATTGGCAATGCCAAAGTTTGTGACCATCCTTTCTAAAGCTCTCCTGCAAGCTGATGCAGAAGGGGAGGGTGAGGTGTATATGTAAACGTATATATGGTGGTTCAGCCATAGGAACATGAACCAATAATGCTCACAGATACTGGCTTATACAAATATATACTGCCATGGGAATGATAACAGCCAGACTGCTCTGTTTTCAACCCCTTCATCATTAACACTCACACTCACCTCTCAGCAATTCATCAGCTGTTCATGTGTCTAAGTTCAAGTGGAAGAGTGGAGTATACACGTTATTGCTCCAGGTACTAACCATAATATTGCAAATCTTGAAAACTGAGCTTTTTACAAACCAGGTCCTTTTAGATAATTAGAATCAACTATTCATTTTGTTTTCTCTGTCTTTTATGCAGCAATGATACCTTTCAGATACCATCTCGAATGGGACACCGTACATAGCAGAGTGAAAAATACCTGATTTCACGTGTGAAGAGTATGGTGTAAGAGTAGATAAAGACTTTTCCTCGGGAAATTAAATGAAGGATGTGTTGGAAGAGAGGTCAGCCCTGCTTAATGCTCTGATGGGTGACTGCACCAAAGCTTTTCAGCCTTCTTTTGTCCTTTTGCTCATTTTGCTCATTGACCAAAAGAGGTCGCAGGTTGTCCAGGATTGAACTGGAGACTGTAAATCTGTGCGAGCCCATCTACAAAAGGGGAATTGATCAAGCACAGTACACTGCATATTCGGTTTCAGGGTTGGAGGCCTTTCTGAGACTACTGCAGAAGAGCTGGCTGTTACCTTTTTATCTTACTTTGGTTCAACAACTGTTTATAGATGATGAAGTCTGAAAGTCTTTGAGATTGTCTGGCAGTGTGTATCAGAACTCAGATTAGGTCTAGCAGAAAGAGGAAACCTTTCTGCACTAGCAGTAACGCAGTAGGCTTGCACTGTACACTGTGTACATACAGGCATCTTTTCAGCTGGGGCAAGCTTTTATATCATGCTGCTTTCAATACTGAAACAATAATGAGGGGAAATGCAGAGAGAAGGTAAGCAAAAAAGGACAAAGGGAATTAGGGATCAGAATGAATGAAAGAGAGCAACCCCTTTTTCTTCACCACAGTTGTACACCTCTTCCTTACACACTACTATGAGTGTAGCTTGTATTTCAAACTGTGAATGTCGGAATGTTTTTATCAACTGAAGTTTCATTTCCACCTGAAATTTGATTTTTACCATCAGAAAGACTTTTTTCCCTTTCTTTTCCCTTTCTTTTCTTTCTTTTATAACTTCTCACAAACTTTGTGATGCGCCATTTTGAAGTCCTGATAATACAAGGACATATTTGCAGTGTCACAAAATAAAGGTGGTCCACTTTTTTTTTTAATATAAAATTTCCAAATGGAAAACTAACACTGCCAAAGATGGGGCTTTGCAGTCAGCGAGTAGAAAGACAGTGATGTGTCAAAGATCAGACTGGCCTAACAGCTTTTGCTAAGCACCTGGCTGTTTGCAGTGTCTTAAACCAATGGACGCTGCACTACAATGTATTTATAAGAATGACAGAATTTGGCTCAAAACCTTATTTTGCAAACAGAAGAAAGATAACCATGTATGTAGAAAGTCAGATAAGACATTGATTGAGAAAGAAACCCATCAAAAATCCCAAAGCACACCTATAGCAGCTGAATTACTCTTACAGACCAAACCTTAGTAATATTGATGGCATTCTTCTACAGACAAGGCCAAGGGGTAAATATGCTAAGTAGAAATGTTTATAAAACTGTACAAAATCTGAATGTCCACATTTAAATTTACTGTTTATTCTAGAGGCTTTGCAAATTTATTCCTATTTATTCAGTTTTACTGGGAGAAGAGGGAGAGATAAAAGTCACGTAGGGTTATACCAAACCTCTACAGTCAGTTCTAGATGATGGAGAGCAAAAAAGGAACAACTAACTGAAAGGCACGTTGCTTCAGAGAATCTCCTCCCATTGCCCTGGGGAGTGAGAGTGTAATATATGGAAGCACAAAAAGGATGGACTTTACTTCCCCTTTCACTTTATCCTCCTGCCTCCTTCATATTCAGTTCTCTCTTCAGTGCATTAGCTGAACTCATACCATTTGTGTACTTGTTTATTGGGGGCTGTGTCTGCTATAGGGGCAAGACATGAGAACTAGATTTGTAGTTGAAGTAGCACTACTTTCTGCTGCATGGTCACATTGCATTTTGGGGCAATCCAGACATTTTAGCATAGTCCTGTTGTACTGCATATGGTCACGCTACCCAAAATTTAACTGTCAAGAATGTGAGCTTCCCTATATAATGCCATTTTATAAAATGTCATTAAAAAACCTCTTTTCCCATTTCAGACCAAGAATAAACCCTCCTTCACTGAAATCTGGAGATACAGAGCTCATCTTGGGTTGAGGGCTAAATCCACATTTGCAAAGCATCCTTTAATACGGGTCTCTCTGCTCTTATTTTTGTAGACTTTGAAGTTTTATGTACAACAAACTCCCGAAGTCAGCAGAAAGTAGGATTTCCTCTATGTGTTCTTGTTTTTCAGAGGCAGATTACTCAGATTTACAATGAAGTCAGTTGATAAAATACGTACTTTAAACACAATTTAAATGGTACTTTCTAGATCACTATTTTACAATAGCAGTGATTAAGATTTCAGCATTATTTGTCACCTGTCTGCAGAAATACTCTTTAATGAAAATTTCCCACAGACCTGCTCCTAGTTTGGGGCAAGACATGAACATCTCACGCATTTTCCAACTGCCCTCTTAAGCCAAGCATGCAGGCTTACAAGGTATAAGACTGTACGGATTCCTCAGAGATGCCGCCCTACGCTACTTGTCTGAAGACAGCAATCTGAATTCAGTGACACAACAGACAAGAACTGAATTTGGAAGCAGATAAATTAAGAAACTGAAAGAGACATAACAAATACTTTGTTGAAGTCAAGTGAACTGAACACAGTTTACACATTAGCAAAGACTCTTCAGGATTTGTTCCTTTCTTTGCTTACAGAAACAGTTACCAAACATTTCCCTTTACTAATTGAGGCATCTTGTTAACCATAATATAAGAAGAGAAGATAGTTGATAGGTTTCCTATTGCAAAGCTCTTATCCAGAGAGGTGTTTGTCTCCTTTACGTACTATTTAGACATTATATAGTGTGTCATGGTAATAAAAATCTCCTGCGATTTAAAGGGAAGAGGGGAATTAGAGGGAGGAGGAAAGAAAGGAAAAAAATCTAGCTCTCAGGACTTCTTCATAAGAGATTGCTGCTGGGCCAAATGTTCTTCACACCCACACTGCAGACAGCAATCTGGGTATTGTGCAAGATCCAAAATGTAAGTGTCATAAGAGGTAACAGGAGAAATGCTGCTGCTTCAAAAGCGTACAGTCTGCTGGAGCTAGGTATACTGACACACCTGATCTTCTGCCTGCGAGTAAAAAACCAACAACCACACCATAATAAAAAAATCATATCCTATGTTAAAATCTCAGTGAGTCACTGCTTTAACTAATAAAGTTAACATCACACAAGTCTCAACCATTTCCAACTGAGAATGGCATTTCTAACACCCTATATATTGCCCTAGCCATCAAACTATTGATTGTAAAATGGCAATATTTGTTGCACCTTCTCTCTTTGCAACTCTATTGTTTCTTTTTTTCTTTATCTTGGATATCAGACTTAGTGTATCATAGTCCAGCGTTGGGCAGCATGATACTCAAAGCCTCTTTGGCCTCACAGGAGTTAAGGTCCATTCTTCTTTTGGTCACACTGGGCAGGTCTCAGGTCCATATGAATGTCCACTGATACGTATCTCAACCCTCTGGGTGCTAATGCCTGTGGAAGTCATAGGCTATGATCCTAAAACAACCAATTCATATACACATATTTTTTACCAGTAACTCAGTTATGTAAATAATACCAGGAAAAGCACGCATATAGATTACCATCAATTCACACTTCACTTTAGTTTACTCACCTATTGCATTTCTTTGACTAGGATTTTGATCTCTTGAAAGACAGTAGTACTCATACTTACCATTCTATAAGCAACTCATAAGTTTGAGTACTTCTGCTAATCAATTAAAGAATTTTGATGTCCACCATGAGAATGCTCAGAGACCACGTAGTAAGTCATTTCTGATCAGCAAACCCCTTTAAAAATGTCTCAAATTCCAAATCAGTGGCCTTTTTTTAAATGTAGGTCTGTATTTTTGCAAGACTTTAGAAAGAATATTGTTCTCTTAGACATGCAGAGCATACTTTTGATAAAAGATACCATTTAGTAGATTCTGAAGCTCTAAGCACTTCATAGTGTTTATTGCGCAATATATGCTTAACAGGCCTGTTAAGTTTTCAGTCTGAAACCTATCTGATTTACAATGGCATGCACAGAATTGTAAAGGAGCAAAATCAGGCTACAAAAATTGTACTTTCCTGTAGGAAAAATTAGTTTGCTACACTTACTAGGATTAGTGTAGGCACTTTAAAATGTAAGAGAAAGTCTCATCAATAAGAGGTATGTGTTCCTTGTTTCACAAGCAAGTTTTGTTTGATAGATGCTTTGTTGACTTTAAATATGTCATCAGTGGACATTTCAGCCTTTTCCCAAAGCAGAACAGGAATAACAAAATCAAACCATGGATGAGTTTTAATACTGCTGGAATATTTGAATGGCTCCACAACAGTGATGTATCTCTTGATGACAGGACACTGGCACAGTGGAGTAGAATCACTATGAACGATATGATCCTAAGTCCATTAAATCTAATAGGAACCTCTGTCCTTTTAGGAGCCATTAGTTAGGGTCTTTAGCTGGAGTATAGCTTCTTACAAGCATTTGGCCACTGGATGTGGGAACTGCACAAAGGGATCCTCAGATCTGCTATTGACTGAAAGGAAAAATTTCCCAGGAACACAACAGAAAACCACTGGGGTTTTATTATTATTATTTTTAATATAGTCACATTCTCAAGTCTGGGAAGCCCTACCTAGAAAGATAACAGAAATACATATGACATATTTGATGACGCATGCTTAGTATCCCATGCTGTCTGATGCTTCTTGTTGTTGTTCTGTTTTTCAAAAGTCTATTTCCCTGAGGGTTAGTCAGAAAATTACTGTGATTTTTCTTGAACAGGATTGTAAATAGGCTGGTTCCAAATTTCAGCCTAGTTACCCTTGCACAAAGCCTATCTCTGCAATCCACAAGAGTGTTGTATGTCTTGGTTTTGGCTCTGTGCCACAAACTCTGTCCGTTCTAAGGCGAATCTGGAAAGTCAAATTGCAGCATACAAACAAACATTCTGCTTCTTTTGTGTATGGTAGTTTCTCAGAAGGATGTCACAAACAGTGCTGGAAAGATAGGTACATCTTTTTGTTACAGATGGGGGTGTGACCAGAAAACAAGGGTGTTAAATCAAATCCTTTTCCTGCTGCTTAAGTCATTGGCAATATTCCTGATGACCTGGGGGCATTTGCGTCTGAACTACTGACAGCCCTTCAATCCGTGTGCATAAAGAGACATTAGGTCTAGATAGGTCTAACAGACTAGTCCAAAATACAGCCTTGAAGTGCACTCAGTGCAGGAACAGGAGCTTCTGTACTCACTACTTCAACTTACTGATCTGATAGCACTGCAACAAGCTACTTGTTCACGTAGATTTTAATAGGCAACTGGAGTTACAGCACAATCCCTTGGACATTTTCGGATGTTCATTAGAGGAACAGGACTGTGGTCCTGTTATTACTGAACACTATATTTAAAATAACTTGAAAATGTGGGCACTTTAGGCTCACCTGCTGATGTTTAGGATGAGAGGAAATAGCCTCAAGTTGTTCCCCGGGAGGTTCAGACTAGGTATAAGAAAATATTTCTTCACTGGAAGGGTGATCAGGCATTGGAACAGGCTGCCCAGAGAAGTGGTTGAGTCACCATCCCTGGGTGCTTAGGGACATGGTTTACTGGTGGACTTGGCAGTGTTAGGCTTATGGTTAGATTCAAGGATCTCAAAAGACTTTACCGACCTCAATGATTCTAGGATTCTGTAAGCTCTGAAGAGGAGTGGTTGTGGACCACATCTTTACAAATGAAACACTACTAGCTATCAGTGAAACACAATGATCTCTCATGGGGATCTTAGTTTACAGTTTTAGGAAGGCACACTATGGCAGTCACATTGTTTGTGGAATTCATTTCACTGGTTCAATTGTCCTTTCATAACAACTCTAAGAATGAAGAACAACTCTTCTGAAATTAATGGAGCTACAACAGATCAGTTTACCCCTCTCCTTATTGGCTTCTGTATCTTAGTCTCTTCTTTGTACTGTTTCTGCACTAAACCCTTTGTTGAGTTCAGCCAGATTGGTCAGAAGTATGATGATAGCAATTTTTACTGAAATATATATAGTTTTGAATACTCTCATATAGATTTATTATCACAGGAGGGTATGAAAAGAGTTGTACTTACAAAGGTAATAGTCCTATTTCTGCATCTGTGTCCCTCCTATGTGTATTTTATACGACATACAACTGTTTCAGTCTGCTAGAAAAGTGATTTTAAGCAGATGCTTTCTGAACTTTCTGGGCTCATCCACAACCAAACTTCTTAACAAGAGGTTTTATTTTACCAGACAGAAGCCAAAGATAAGGGCTGTCTCTTTTCATTAAAAAGTCTATTCTTCATTTTAACCAACCTAATTAATTGCCTTAAACAGCTTCTAGTTCATAAATGCCTCTCTAAGGAAAACACCAGAATAACAATTATAGTCATTTTTTTCCATGGACTACGTATGCAACTGCATATTTTATTCCTATTCATTTGAATTAAACATAGATGTCCAATGTGATTTTGAAAGGAATAAGCCATAGCAGCATTTTATAATTAATACAAATGATAACTGGTCTGTTGACAGATGAGGCTGCATCAGAACTTCTCCAACTCCAAATTAGGAGAACAAGTTCAAGAAAAAGCCTATTGCAGCTTTGCTGTTGATAACACACGCCAGTACACCAATATGGTCACTAATAATGCCAGTTTCATTCTCTCCTGTTGTGAGGACTGCAAAAATCAGCTTCTCTGAATGTGGTAGTTTTCTTCTTTAATATTGAAGTTTTTGTTATTTAGTATTTTACATTAAATCCACTTAAGAACTGAATTGCCTTATATCAGTCTAAACTGAGAATCTGCTCAGATGAGACCAGGTTAATTTGAAACCACTTTAGAGAGAGACTAGGTCATATTTTTCTGAGCTAGGCAACCTTGATATTAATCTAAGGACCTGACCCTCTGAATATTTATTATTATAGGGATAGCATGTTATTATATATAATAATTATGTATAATAAAAATAGCCGTGTGATAAATGTATACAGATATACACACATGTAACTATATTGAACTTGCCATCAGAAAATGTGGGTCATACAGTCATTCCCACATCCGTTTGTGTGACCGAAAGAAGGAACTCAATGGAATGCTTTATAAAACTATCTTTTTTTTTTTTCTTCATTATTCTCAATTAGATATAAACAAAAAGTGAAAATATGCCTAAACAAAACTGAGCAGTTTTGCCTTAATAATCCAAGCAGAGGTCCAAAACCATTTTTGACTGAAAAAGATGAATAATAGCCATCAGATATTTTTTTTTCCAGACAACTGAACAGACTAGCAGCTCCAAAATCTGGAAATTATTAAACATATAAATATCCCCCCCCCCTTTGGGATGTTAAAAATATTAAAAACAATGGAGAATCATTTGAACTAAGTCATCTGCTGTCCTATGTTGTGGGATCTGCAAGATGTGGCAATAGCAGACAATATAAAAACACAAAGTTCTTAGAAGAAATCTACATTTGGAATTAATTTGTTAAACTGCGAATTTTGCACTTTCAAAAGCAACAGCACCACGATTTTCAACCATGCATTGAAAATATGCTAGTAGTAGTAAGATGAAGGCAATATTTTATGTCTTCTGGAGCCATTATTATCTCCATATGGTGCAATACCTTTCACGCTATTATGATATGCTGTAATCCTGATTGCCATGGTGACTGTGCCTACTTTAATTTATTGTATTACAGGCATCTAAATAACATCTTTAAATAGCAAAGATCGGAACGCACAAATACTGCTCATACACTGCCAGAGTTCAGTGCAGAATAGAGAGAGGCTTACAGTATCCCAAGCAAATGGGTGCCTATCATTTAATTCCATTGTTATAAAACACCAACAACAAGCTGGAGCATAAAAAAGCAAATAATATGTGCACTATGTACAATGGAAAATACTGTTAGCACTGACTGAAATGTGGCTGAAGCTGCTGAGTGCAGCAGTTACCCTCCGCTGGGCTACACATTAGGAGTAGTTAAATTTCCTTATCCAAGGAAACTGCTGAAGCAATAGGGAGCCACCGCCCAAAACACAAGCCACATGCATGGCTGGTCAGATGCTTCCCTGTGTGGGTGGAGGGATTTCTCTGGGACCTGAACACAAACACAGGGGTTGGGCATTGCTGGAGTAGGGTCAGAAAAGAAACAAGCAGCCCTAATGCTACAGAAACGGCAGCGAAGGACCAGAAACAGCTTTAGGTACAGCAAATACAGGCAACTGAAGTCGATGGAATGACAGACATTCAAAATTGGCTTTTCTACTTCTTTTAAGGAGTGAAAATAAAAATCCCACCTAGCAAAAGAAGTAGTTCCATGGGCCTTGAAACTAAGGGTTGTCAGCCAGCCCAAAACCTGTAATCCATACACAAATCTACCCAGTCCTCTACCAAATAATCAGCTACTCAGGAGTGACTGATTTTCATGTCTTAAAGACAGCAAGCTTTCTTTTTCTAGACTCGGCATTTTTAAGAGCTCTCCACAGGAGTTCAGCTGCCTTTTATGAATTACTGATAACTATTTATAAATTTTGACAATTTATCCATTAATCTTCCGTTAAACATTTATGAAGACATTCCCCACAGGGCATCAATGTTTAAACATTTATTTTATGGGGATCAGACTTGGCTTGGTGATGTGCCTTTCCCTTTTGTACTCATGCAATCCAAGTGGGTAATTTTGAGTCCATGGCTGCACATAAAGGTTTCTGAATACAGAATGATATTTAGAAATTATTTCAGGTCAAATCTATACGTCTCCAAAATTCATGCAAGTTAGTGGTTTTAGGCCACGTAGTGATAAAAGATTGTCATAAATTGAGGTGACCGGCCAATTTTATGGCTAACTTACGTAAAGAACTTTCACCTTGAGCTTGCCAAGTAATAGCCAATTTTATACAATCTTTCTGCTGCCTAAACCTATCAACAGCTGGAAAAATAATGAATTATTCAGAAATTCTTCAACGTTAATGCCATTCGTTTCATACATTTTAGATCTGGTAATGGCTCTCAGACTTTGGATATGACTGCAAGCAGCATTTCTGGAGAGTGATAATATTTTGCTAAGGAAAAAACCTTGGACTTCTAGCTGTATGTGCAGATGATATTAGCTAGGAACCCTCATCATCTACATTATGCTTTAAACTATTACCCACAAATGAAAATCAGTGAAAAGCCAGCATTTACTGTTTAGGCCAGATTATTTGTGATCAGTATCTGAAGGGGACCTATAAGGATGCTGGGGAGGGACTCTTCATTAGAGATGACTGTAGTGGTAGGACAAGGGGTGATGGGTTCAAACTGAAACAGGGGAAGTTTAGATTGGATATAAGGAAGAAGTTCTTTACTGTGAGGGTGGTGAGGCACTGGAATGGGCTGCCCAAGAAGCTGTGAATGCTCCATCCCTGTCAGTGTTCAAGGCCAGGCTGGACAGAGCCTTGAGTGACATGGTTCAGTGGGAGGTGTCCCTGCCCATGGCAAGGGGGGTTGGAACTGGATGATCTCAAGGTCCTTTCCAGCCCTAACTATTCTATGATTCTATGATCAATGTAATAATGATGAAACACAGTTTCTTTGCCCATGGATTCTTTTCAGAAGGATATGTAAAATGGCATTTGCAAAATTACCTTGTATGTGCACTTTTGTTGCTGGCACCATGAGCAGAGCTCCTGCCCACAAACATCATTAGAAAAAGACAATTAACTCCACAGGCAGAGTTTATACACTACTTTGTTGTGGCACTTGCACCAAAATTTGGACCATTATATCTTTTATTCACTAATTGTATAATCTTAAGTGTAGAATTATTTTCACAAGTCTGCCTTGACTTCCATATTAACAAGAGAGATTTAAAAGTAGAGCATTTTATTCAACCTATCTTACCATCCTAGTTACATGATATTGGAATAGTGCTATTGTTATTTCCATGACAATAAGATTAAGTTCTGAACTAGAACCAGGCAACCTGGTTGTGTGGGTACATGTACAAACATAAGAAAAGAGAGAGCCCTTGCCACAGGCATCCCATAAATAACAGAAGAGAATTAAAGAGGTTGCCTGTGGTACACTGTGGTCTGATTTATAGTCCCCCAAACTCTAAATCATAGAATCACAGAACGGTTTGGGCTGGAAGGGACCTTAAAGCTCATCCAGTTCCAACCCCTGCCATGGGCAGGGACACCTTCTGCTAGAGCAGGTTGCTCCAAGTCCCATCCAGCCTGGCCTTGAACACTGCCAAGGGTGGGGCAGCCACAGCTTCTCTGGGCAACCTGTGCCAGCGCCTCAGCACCCTCACAGGGAAGAACTTCTACCTAAGAAGTCATCTCAGTCTCCCCACTGTCCAGTTAAAGCCTTTCCCCCTTGTCCTGTTCTTACAAGCCCGTGTCCAAAGCCCCTCTCCAGGTTTCTTGGTGGCCCCTTTAGGCACTGGAAGCTGCTCTAAGGTCTCCCTGGGCTTCTCTTCTCCAGGCTGAACCAGCCCAGCTCTCTCAGTCTGTTCTCCATAGGAGATGTGCTCCAGCCCTCGGGGCATCTTTGTGATCAAAATCAGAGCAGATTTTGCATACAGTTGTACAAAGGTTTTCTTTTCCCTGTATAAAACATTCACTTTTTCCTTAGCAAAGCCTTGCTTCTATGCCTACAAAGCGGTTTGTCAACCACTCAGAAGCACAGATGCAGCTGTTTGTTCACACTGCAAAATGGATCAGTGAAATGATCTTGCTCAATTAGATGGGGACATCAGACTGTCTAGTCACCCAGCTTCAGGCAAAGCAGCTATCCCGTGTACATGGTGCTCTGCAATAGCTTCTGGACACAGCTGTGAGGGAAGCAAACTGTGATGCTGCAGTGCAGGGTAGGAATTTAATAAAGAGGATTTGCTGCCAGAGGAGCTGCAATGTTAAACTGCACTTTCAGCTTATATATATATATATACACACATAAATATAAATGCATGTATGTGTATGTACATACATATTGCAAACACACACACACACAGCCCCCCTGGAACAGAATTTCTGTGCTAGTGTAATTAAACCAGTTCTCTCCAAGACTCAACCCCAACTGACAAAAGCTGCCTTCTGTCAGCGTGGCTGTGACCAGACCAGGGGTTCTCTTTAACAAAACTGTGTCAGCCACGATGTGTGAAATTTCTCTGTTAAACAAAAATACCATCTTCTTACACGAGTACAGGGTCACAGGCTAACTTCTGTTTGCAGAGTCGTGCTTTGACAGGTATAAAGCTGTATTACTTGATGGCAGCATGGAGCCATAAGCGGAATGAGTTGCTGGTCAACAAGGTTCACATTTTAGATACGAAACATCTATGTATTGAAAAGCTGACTGGCATCTTTGTTGGCATATCATAACACTGAACAAACACTGCATGCATACAGTGAGGCTTTTTCTCACTCTTGATATGATCTCACGTTAAAGGCAGAGCCATTCAGTAGAGCAGAGCTGCTGCCATATGTTGTACTCGCCCTGTGCCACAAGCATCCCAGCTTCCTCCAGGATCCTTCCTGTATCACCCAGGTACAGGTTCTGTGGTGGTCCCTTTCTTTTGTAAAGACATGAGTCTTCAACAGCCTCAAATATCTCAAGGTATGAAGCAGGCCTATGTATTTTATTAACATAGGTTAATAAAACAACAACAACCAAAAACACAACAGCAAAATTGAGTGATTGCTTCTGTAACACCATTATCCAGGGAACCACACAGAGGACTGCAACAGTGAGGTTACAGGGCTCAGGAATCCATGGGAGCTGAGGTGCTAAGCAATAAGCAAGACAAAAAGGAGGAGCACCAAACCAACAGGGCTGATCAGGATACTTCACTCCTTCCTTGCGCTACAGCCAGTGATGGCCTTACTTCACTACTTAACAGGAAAGGCTTGCTTTTGAGGTTAATAAGCAGTTCTTATTTGCCTTTAAGAATCAAGAGAACTGGCCTCTGGCATAAGTGAAAACTTCTGGGATGCTCGTAATACCTGTGTTCTTTCAAAACTAAATATCCTGCTCCAGTCTCTAGGGCAACAGAGTTTCCCAGCACACTTGTGGCACAAAAGACAATGCCAGTCTTAACTATATGAGCTCTAGTAAAACAGGCCAGGAACCATTCCTTGGCCTTGAGACTAACTAGTATGACAGGAGTCACATCTGCAGTGCTAACCTCTCCTGTTTTCTGAAACCGGAGTAGTCATATCCAGACTTCCCTACACGTCTACTTCAGGCCACCATGCAAACACAAAGCCTCACTGGGGTTCCAGTTTCAGGAAGGGTCCCAGTGGACCATTGCCTTACTGCCCCAGACTGCCTAGGCTTTGTCTTGGGGGGAATGATGATCAGCTTGTGCCACAGCCCTCACTAACAATCTGACACTATTGAGCACTGCAGGATAAGGCCTGTACTTATGAACTGGATCTGTTTAGTTTAATAGTATAAACACAGACTTAGAGTCTTCTGTGCGCAAAAGGGTTATATGGGTTCAAGGGCAGATCGGACAAGCACTTGGAAGATAGGTCTACTGAGAGCTGCTAAGTAGCCAAACCACAGCAGCTACAGAAAATCCCCTGAGCTAAAAACAGCCGGAGATTAGGAGAGCAGTCAGGAGATGCCTCATATATGGTTGTCCTGTTCTCACTCTTTCCTGGGAATCAACTCAACAGCCAGTCTTCCAAACCGGACAGACGGACCTTTAGTCCACACTGGTGAAGATATTCTCATGCTCTCAGGAGTCACAGAAGCCAGGAGTGCAGCACTGAGCTCAGTTGCCTGAGACTTTCTTTTTATACACACATGTAGATAGACACATACACATTTGCTCTCTTTCTTTTGTATGATTAAGATCTCCTCCTCCTCACCAAGGACACTGTGAAGTGGCAGGACAGCCATGCTGACACTGCGGCTCCAGCAGTGGTCTCGGAAGGGGATGATCAGAGCAGGGAACTTTGTACTCAGCTGCAGCCAGGTTTCCAAAATTTAAGCCTGAGTTTCCTACACATTAATTAGGTAGAGAGTACATGAGGGTGCCACATGCACAACTTATTTTACTTCACTTTGCAGTTCCAACACAGAAGGAAACAGATTTCTTCTTGAAATCATTGCTGTGCCTTGCTGGATTTTGTGCTGTGGTGTGTGGCCTTCATGCCAAGCTACATGATTTTTCAGGTGGTGTTTTGTTTTAGCCTGAAAGACCCTGGTTAATCTTCCCTTCACACCACTGGAACCCTTTTGCCCTAAATGGAGATGCTCTCGATTTCTAACCTGCCCTTGGATGGAAAGGAGGATGCTTCCTTTCAGCAAGCATCCCAGTGGCGACCGCATCCTGCAGGTCCAGCACGCATTCACCCACAGTCTGGACAAAACACTTACTTTTTATTTCTCTGTCTATGGCCAGTAAACTATTTATGAACTGGTATATAAAGGGGAATTTATGAGCAAATTTGAAGACAGTTTTGTTCCTCAAGGCACCACTAATCTTGACACAAAGTAAATGTCAATGAGCAATTGCACGGTCCTAGAAGATGTATCAATACCTGCCCTGTACATGTTCTTTCCTGGGCACTGAATGAAGTGCGTGATAGTCATTTGATTAATCACAGAAAGCTGAAGGTCTGAGTCCATCATGCAGCCTGGAACCTCTACACGCAGACAGTCAGCATATTTCTAGCCTGAAATTTATCCCACAAAGCTGTTCCCCCTGGGGGATGAGGGTAATAAAACTAATAATAAAGTACTTGTAAGAGATCAACTACACTGAGTACAGTGGGTTTTGGACATTTGTCCGAGGCCGCTAGTCAGATTTCAGAGAATGACATTAATGCAGCACCTGGAAAATGGTGTTAGTGTCATTATTTAATTTCCACCTTTGAAAAGAAGGTCAGAAGGTAAGGGCTAGAAATAAATCTCTTAATGATATCAGGGCTTAATACAAAGACATTAACACACACGGGTGAGGAATGTTGCACAGAGCCCTATTTGCTGTTACCTAGGAATGCATTGAGTGCAAGGGAAAGTGTAGATTATGTCAATTAAATAGTTGAATCAACTACAATATGAAAATAGAGTTCCTAAAACTCACCTGAGATGCTGAGACGTAGCCTGCCTTCTGCTTTATGTACCTGGGCAGCACTTTCTTCATTATTTGATTAGCAAATATTCCTGACCACATATAACTTTCTCTGTTGCTGACTATACTTCAAAGTTTTGATACTAAACAAAACCAAAATACATGACCTGGATGATGGGGCAGAGTGCACCCTCAATAAGTTTGCTGATGACACAGAAGTGGGAGGAATGCCTGATACAACAGAGAGTTGTGCTGCCATGAGGAGGGACCTTGACAGGCTGGAGAAACAGGCTGACAGAACCTTGTGCATTGAACAAAGTCCAGCACCTGGTGAGGAACAGCCCCATGCACCCGTATATGCTGGGGGAGCACCCAGCTGGAAAGCAGCATGGCAGAAAAGGATCTGGGGGTCCTGGCGGGCACCAAACTGGACATGAACCAGTGATGTATCCTTGTGGCAAAGAAGGCTAATGGTATCCTGGCCTGCCTTAGACCAACTATTACCAGCAGGTCAAGGCACTGGTCAGGGCAGGCAATCCTTCCCCTCTGCTCAGCACTGCTGAGGCCACACATGGATTGCTGTGTCCAGTTCTGGGCCCACTAGTACAAGAGAGACATGGGCATAGTGAAGAGAGTCCACTATGGGCCACAAAGATGATGAAGGGATCAGAGCATCTCTCTTATGAAGAAAGGCTAAAGGAGCTGGGACTATGCAGCCTGGAAAAGACAAGGCTCAGGGAGGAAAATCTTATCAACGTGTATAGAAACCTAAAGCGAGGGTGCAAAGAGGATGGAGCCAGGCTCCCAGGAACGAGGCTCAGTGATGCCCAGTGACAGGACCAGAGGCAATGGGCACCAAATGAAAGAGAAATCCCTTAGAACATCAGGAAACACTTCTTTATTGTGAGGGTGACCAAGCAACCAAGCACTGTCACAGGTTGCCCAGGGAGATTGTGGTGTCTCTCTCCTTGGAGATACTCAAAAGCCACATGGACAGGGTCCTGGGCAACCAGCTGTAGGTGGTCCTGCTTGAGCAGAGGGTTGGACCAGATGAACTGCAGTTACCTTTCAACCTCAGTCATTCTATGATTCTGTGTGACCCCTGTGAACTTCCTGGTCAACACTAGAGACAGATTTCTTCTGAAAACAGGGATGTTTTCCATATGAGCTGTTGACCTTTATATTCTCTCTCCAAAACCAAAATCCTACCTGTTTTATTTTCCATAGTTAGTAATGGTCATCAGCATTATTATTTTCTCCTTCTGAACTTCTATTCTAGGACAAATGATCAACAGTTCTTTGTTATCTTCTCTTCACACTTTGTTAACCCCAGTGCCATCTGGGCCAAAGCATTCGCCCAAAACCTCTCTTATTCTGCACATAACACTTCTGGCCTGTGTGTTAAAGGTATATGCTTTACTGCATACCATACCTGGTTTTTGTGTTAAATCTAATCTATATAAATTTATTCCAGCATATCTTTAATCCATGCACAACACTTCCATCAAAACTAAAGACTACCAGCTGTAAGCAACTATTCTCATCTGTCAGAGTGAATTAATCAAAGCAGAGCACATTAATGGGCCAGACCACTGTTCAGTGACTACAGAGAACAGTAAACAACCAAACACCCTTATTAATTTTGAAGGCAAGATGTTTAATTCATCTTTAAGTCTTATCTGAGATTTATTGTTCTCAAAATACTAAATAAAACAAAACAAAACCATACCAAGCCTCAGAAGCTGCTTTACTCATTTCATAACAATAACTCAGAGGAGAAAGTGTAAACAGGTAAAGAATAATTGATACATCTTTGCTCTGACAGCCCAGGAGGTATGCAAAGCAGAGAGGCATTCAAGGAGGCAACAAAACAATTAAAGCAGAATATATGCCAAGATAATCTGTTTGAAAAGTGCATCTGTGGATTTCTATGTCCAACCTACATTCTGCCTTCTTTATGTGAAGATATTGGCATTGAATTGAATTTAAATTTATTGAAAGAGGAATATTTCCATCTCTCTGAGGGGTGTAATAGGGTAGGAAGGGAATGTCTAATTATTTATCAACTCTGTAGGTGGCAGAAGAAATTAAACTTATTAATTACAATTAAACCAGCTCCATTAGTCACATTTCCAGTTCAACTAGTAGATAATACTAAGGCACTTGCTATAAGCAGTCCTTAAATAAATTGCCAGCTCTTGGTTTTCTAGTAGGTCTTTAAACATTAGCTGAAACATTCCTATAGTGATAAGAGGGATCATATTAGCAGTGTTCTGATTTTGCACCATTTTTATATGGCAGTAACTCCACTAAATCTACATATCAACTGCCATATTCAGAGAGGGTAGATTCAGAGCTGTATTTCTCAGAGAAATAAGGGATGCTAAATATCATCCCAAGTTCCTTCAGAAATACTTAATTTATGACAGTAAATGTGGTGCACATCTGTCTTTTTCTCTCTGAATTCTGAACTAATGGTATTTTTTGATTACTAAATGATAATAGCAAGTAAACATTTAGGCTGTCAGTAAGTGTTCTGTTCTGAACATAGGTCCTCCCTGAAATAGTTATTTATGACTGAAAACACTAACCTTACATCCACTCGAGGCACTGTACTTACTAGGAGTTAATTCACCTTAGTCAACGTGAGCAAAGATGTGTAACATACCAGTTATTTGAGATAACTGAGCTAATTTTGGCACAAGTGGACTAAGGAACACTTGTATGTCCCTCCTGCAGAGGTTGGGGAATCAGTAAACTACACAAAAACATCACTAAAAAGCAGCTGGATATAAATTGTTGGAAGTAACCTCATCTACAAATACAAATAGCATCTACAAATACAAATAGTATCCAGCACAGCTGCCCACAGCCTTAAGTGAGACTTTTCCAAAGGGTATGAGCTGCCTGTCCACTTTCCCATAGAGTCCCTTGACTCTTTTGCAGCCATCATAACTCACCATGCTCAGCTTCACGGTGGATGTGACAAATCATTCCCCTAAGAGCCAAGGCAAGTGACATCTCTCCATGATGAAACAGGACAGAAATAGAAATGTTAAAGGAACAGGCGTGTTCTAAAGGGATTTTAATTAAACCAATAAAACTGAGGGATGACATTAACACTGGTACTGTAATTTGTTTTCCCTTTTATTGTGCTGTACTTTTAATACTCTGTTCAGTGTGCCATAATTGCTTAAAGCAAAAAAAAAGTCTGTACAATCATTACAAGCTTTGTAGCCAAGCCAGTAAGGCAGCTTTTACATAATATGACATGGCATGATAACTACATCCTAAACAAAAGCATGCTTCCGGATAAGCATGTGTGAATGCGTGTGCATGCCTACAGACCAGACTGCAGGATCTTCGATCTTGGATGCTTAAACTTAAGCCCCTGTGAAAGAAGCCACATTTTTAAAAGTGCTCACCTCCTATTACTTGAGAAATATGAAATTCAGGCTTTTAAGTAATGTAGGGCATTGAATTTGGCATTAAGAGGCAGAATCTTGAAAATACTCAGGCACATAAAGGTGCAGTCAGCTTGTGTCTTTTTTCCACTGGACTGTCCAAATGTAAAGGTTTGTGAAAAAAATCTACTCATGGATCATACTCACATGCCAGATATACACTGAAGTCCTGCCCTTACCAATGGATGGAGCAAGATTCCTTTGGAGCATGATGATCCCATGTCGAGGTGGATCATGAAGTCCTGAATACCACTGTAGCAACTCTGTTCTTACGAGGTACAATATCAGTCCATGTTTTCATCTGAGAATTGGGGTTTCCCGTTCCACTTCCAAACTACAGCTCCGATCTTATGTGTGCCGTAAGACCCAATGAAAGGGCACACTGCCTTTGCTCCTTCAAAAAAGAGAAACAAATACAGCAAATACATCTGCTAATCCTTTTTGAAGGCTTTCAGTGATCAATTCTGAGCCAAAGGTGAGAGCCACAAGGTTTAACAATAGGAAAAACTGGCATGGGGACTTTAATGGAATTGAAAGAAGTTAATGTGTTTATCTAGATTTATACAGTTTCCCTTGGCACCTAACCTTAATCTACACCAATTGTATTTTCTGTTGGCAAGTATTTGCCATTTTTAGGGACAGGTGCACCAGTGAAGATAACTGGGATGAGCTGGCACAGAATTAACATCAGTGATTGGCAACTTTCTTCCTAACTGTTTTCTTTGGAACATGGAACAGGGAACCAGGAGAAGATTGGCTTTTTTTCGATGATTTATATATGAATTTGCTAGGGCTTGGAAAAGCCACAGAAAGGTCTTGAAATTTCAAATTAAAGCAAACAGCATGTTGTAAGTTATTTAACAAATGATAACATAAACTGCACATAAACATAAAGGGGGTGGGGTTTACAAATATGTTCCTTGGCTGAGCTTGTAGGGAACATTTAGAGTCAAACTGGGGGGGCCAGAATAGGAATTTGTCTTCCCCCAAATAAACAAATGGCTTATTGCATTGAAAATAGACAGTAGAACGTATGCAGCCTTTATGGTGGATAAAGACTCAAAAATGGGAATGTCCATCTGTCTCTAGTTAATTTTTCCTCTGATCTCTTTCAGACATCCCATGCTTTCTTAGGCAATATTCTGCAAATGTGAGCCTGGACCTTCTGCCTTTGTTGCCCAGCCTCCCACATGCTGGTGAGGCTCTAGTGAATTCCTTCCCACATGATGCTAAACCTGTAGTCAGTGGTTGGTGAGTAACAGCCATTGCGTTTTCTCTACCCAGAGATATCGGATGGGAAGCCTTAAATCCCTCCCATCCTAACCTGTGAAGCAGTAGGTTATACAGTCCATTTCCTGTTCATACAAATCCCCAAAGCCTTTCAACTCAATAGCCAAAACCTTAGAAATGTACGTAAATCAGCTTTACAAATCGTAAGTACTTACAACACTATCTTTGTTTTCCAAGGGAAAGGAAACAGCTTAAAAGACATTTAACATGAATTAGCATGATAATTTTGTGAAACCTTAATTTTAAATTCCTAAAAATTTATTTCCCGAAGTTCCCCAAAGCCAGTCTTTGTTTCTGAGACCTGACACCACTTTTGTCTCTGCACATTTCAGTTTTGGCATTATAGATTTGTTTCAATTACCCCTTGCTCCTAATTCTGAAAAATGAATCATTAAAATCTGAGCACCATACTGAGAGAAGAATGGACACTTGCATAAGGAAAGCTAAACAATATGAAACTGTACTTCCTTACTTCTGTACATCCGCTGGATAAAACTGAAATGGAAGTAAGTCCAGGAAGTCAACTGAGTATAACAGCAAGGTAACTCAGCCGTACAGTTAAAAAAGTATTAGTGATCTTGCAAAGATCAAACATATAGCTACATCGGTTCTCAACAAAACTGAAACCAGTTGGATGATACAATCACTGCAAATCATTCTGCAGAGAGGTTTTTTGTTTTGGTAAAAAAATAATCCTGCACAATTTAGACCATTTGTATTAGCAAAGCTGAAGACCTTGCTCTAGGGTCAGCTAAAATGACAACTTCTTTTCCTCACAGGTTTGTAGTTTTGTTCACTAAAACTGTACTCTTCCTACAAGTGTAGGAATGCTGTATATATTTTAAGGTCTGAATCATGGGTCATCTATCGCCACCACCTGCGACTCCTCAAAGGCTTCCATCGACGCTGTCTCCGTACAATCCTAAATATCCACTGGACTGACTATGTGTCTAACGTCACTGTCCTTGAACAGGCAGAGGTCACCAGTATTGAGGCCATGTTGCTGAAAATGCAGCTTTCCTGGGCAGGGCACGTCTCCAGGATGGAGGATCACTGCCTCCCTAAGATTGCGTTCTACGGTGAACATGCCACTGGCTGTCGTAAGAGAAGTGCCCCAAAGAGGAGATATAAGGACACCCTGAAACAATACCTCAGCCTTGGCCATACTGACTACCAACAGTGGTCCACCCTGGCCTTCAACAGGGAGATCTGGAGACACACCATACATAACGCTGCTGTCTCCTTTGAGAACACACACAGAATCAGTCTCGAGGAGAAAAGACAACACAGAAAGAACCGTGCCTCGCCTATACCACCTAAGGAGACCTTCTACTGTGCTTTTTGCAACCGGACCTGCCTATCCAGCATTGGCCTTTTTAGCCATCAGCGTGCTTGCAGTAAGAGTGGGTAAAGCCCTTTACAAATCTTCATTCGCAAAGCCAAGCCATGGTAATGAGTCTGAAAATACCTATGTTGATTGTGTTGACAGAGCCTTGGGTGACATGGTCTAGTGTGAGGTGTCCCTGCCCATGGCAGGGGAGTTGGAACTGAATGATCTTAAGGTCCTTTCCAACCCTAACTATTCTATGATTCCATGATTGGCTGGACAGGTCATATTGTTCATATGTTCTGATTAACAGTTACTGTGAATACTGTGTCAAGGCTGAATTTCACCTTTTTTTCATTGCAGACATCAAAACTTGTAATTTAGTATTTTTTTGAGAGCGGTGCTACTTTCCAGTTGGGTTGAAAATGTCCATTGTAACCATTCTGCATTTTTATAATGAATAGTTATAAAAATTATATAAGGGAGTTTATTGACAGATGAATGCATCTAAAATAGTCAGACCCTCTTTCTAATACCTAAAAAACCCAGTAAGCAAAATATATAATCTATTATCCCTGATTTAACTTCAAAGACAAGTCTTTTCTTTGTTTTATCACAGTAAATGGGTTTTTAAGTTGGGAACATATAGATATGAATAACCTTACCAATTTCCAGCTTACAATAATGTGTACATCTGAACAACTGTCCTGATCTGGTAACCTTTAACTACTACCTAATTTCAGACTTTATCAAATCCAAGGTTATTACCCAAAATTACTAGTAAGGTGACATGTGTGAGACTGGCCTTTATCCAGTTACTGGCAGATGTAACTGAGTCAGAATACCCATTGCCCATTAACAACTGGTAGGCCAATTCACAAAGAAGATAAGAGGACCTGATATTAGGGTACTCACACGACCCTCAGTGACTCTGTATCTGAAATGGGGCTGCGATGCCATAGTTGTATGAGTAAAGATCATTTACATTAATATAGTTTTATGCTAACTTGTTGGTATATTTCATGTATGTTCTCCAAACAGATTTAGTAGGCAACAGAAATATCTAACTGTAAAATGTGTTTTAACAGAAGAAAGGTCTGTTATTTGTAGCTCCATATTCAGCTGATACCAGATTGCTCAGTCTGCATCAGTTCCACTGCTCATGAACAAACAGAATATGCAGTTTACTGATTTCATGGTTTCAAAAGAAAATCTGCTTCAGTCCTCTGTGGAAAGGTACAAGAGATGGCAAGTGTCAAGAATTTTGTCTCATGGGGAACCTAGTTCAGAGAAGGGGTTAAAAGTTAATCTGAGACAAATCTCATTTATGTTGGAATCACAGAATCAACAAGGTTGGAAAAGCCCTTTAAGCTCATCCAGTTCAACCACTCCACAGCACTGCCAAGGCCACCACTAACCCATGGCACTGAGGCCTCATCTCCACGGTGTGTGAACACTTGCAGGGACGGTGACTCCAGCACTGCCCTGGGCAGCCTGTTCCAATGCCTGATTACCTTCTTGGTGAAGAAATATTTCTAATATAGTTATAGCACCACAAATACTTTGTAAGAGGGATGAACTTAAGTTAGTGAAAAAATAAAAACCTTTGCCTAAACAGAGGAGGATAAATGTCAAACTCCCCTCTCTACCTTGCCTTTACAATAGGTTGCCATTACAGGCAAATGTGCACAGCATGTGCATATCGATGCCAACTCACAGAAGCAGTAGCTGAAATTAAAGGTAAGCGTAATAAGTTTAGGGTGTGCAAGCTAAAAGCCAGCTCTCCCCACCTCTTGATCCCCTTGTGCAGCCTTCAGTTGGCTGCCAAGATAGGAAGGGAAAGGGCACAGAGGTGGTTTTGCTCTGCTCCCCTGGAGGCTGTCTCCTTAGGCAAGCTGCATTTACTTCTTTGCCTGTTACACTGTAGGGGCACAAGGGTGACTGAGCTGCTTCTGCTTTCTGCATTTACTCTTCAGTCTGAAAATGCCAGAATGATTAAATTGGCAGCACCAGCTTTTGCAGTTTGATCCAGAAATGTCATGGTACTTGATGCTGTATTTGAGTGTCCATTCCTCTTGGCAAGTGATTAAACAAGAATCTTTTTATTAAAAAGTGGAAAAAGGCAAAAATAGAGCTTTAGCTTTCATGGGTTGGTGTTGAGTCCTGGAAGAATTCTGGAGGCTCTGAAACTAAGAGCAAACAGCTCCAAGCTTTTCTTTTGCTTTTCAGTTTGCCTTAATCCCATAATGTGTCTGAAGAGCTTGACTCAGGAGTTTTAAACATTTAAAATGAGCAATTTGCATAAGGATTTGCACTGAACATGGAGAATGAATAGCAAAAAGGTAAATCAAAAGACAGCCAAGTTGTAATACTTATCAAGAGACTGATAGCAAAGTCTTCAGTGATTTTCCACTGCAGCAGCCACAGGACTTCCTGCAACATGTCTCAAATGCAAGGGCAGTATGAAGAGCAGGAAAACCATGTCTCTCTCTCCCTCTGCTGAAACATAGAGCTGGGGGATATGTAAGGCCTCTTGCTCCGCCCTGTCAAGAAGTGGTCAGACAGAACACAGCTGATACAGAGTGGGAAGAAAGCTGCTCATCTTTCAGATATTCACAGAAATGTTCCTGGTGGCTCAAGGAAGGACTGTCATACCTAAGATGCAAAGATGCTCAGCAAAGCGAAGATACATAGCACAGTATGAAGCTGATATCCTTAAAGTGTTTTCAGATCTAGTGGTGAATTAAATTTCCTCAGATTAAAGCACTTCCCATCTGATTTAGTGCGTCTATACAGTGGTTGAACACAAATTCAGTTATGTGCATTGACATCACGGCTCAAGTTGATCCCTTTTATCTTTCCTGCATGTCCCATGGATGGGGTGGCATGGGACCAGGAGTGGTACAGATGCACCCAAGCTTTCTCTGCCTGTCCTAGCCCCAGATCTGGAAGTGGGAAAGTACACTGGAGAAGTACTGACACCACTGAATGTGAGCCAGCATGGGTCCAGATGCAGTTTAACTGCGTTGCCTTGGCAGAGTGCCCCCGTGCCCTGAAGCACTGGAGTTTTTAATAACTTAGTGGTAAGATTGCAAAAACATGGTGCATGTCTCCTCATCAAAAAGAAAGCAATTTTGCTTTTGTCTGTCAAGAACTTATTAGGAAGATACTATCTTGATTGACCCAATTTCTATGTCTAAATTCATCTTTTACTGTCACACACAACCCTTTGGTAAGTTTCCATAGTCTGTCTTGGATCAAGTATGGTTCTTCTTTTCTCAGCCTTTTGTTGTTTAAGAAAAAACTTCACAGCACTTGTGATTATAAATTAAACAAGTATTCTAGCTCTTATTTTCCTATTCTTTCTATCTATCTATCTATCTATCTATCTATCTATCTATCTATCTATCTATCTATCTATCTATCTACCTACCTACCTACCTGATACAGCCCTTTGTCAGGTTTCTGTTCCTCCCGTAAGATGAATTATATTCTAGCTCTTATTTTCCTATCCTATCTATCTACCTACCTATCTGATATAGCCCTTTGCCAGGTTTCTGTTCCTTCCATAAGATGAATTATTCATTATCTGTATCATTCCAATAGTCCTTTTCTGTCTCCATTAGAGCTTAAAATAAATTTTTGTGAATACAAACGACTGAAATTATGTAAAATATTCCATCCAGTTTTTACCAATACCTTGTATAATGTAGAAGGTAGCAGCACTTCCTCGTATTCAGTGAAAATAGGCTCTGGACTTGTTTTTTTCCTATTCCTACAGCCACATCACACTGGCAAGTCATCCTTTGGATGACTATTTTACCCTGTTTCAGGACTGTTTCATGAGCTTCTTTTTCACCTCCAGATAATAAACATACAGTTTTTAGAAAATGCCTTTGTCAGTGGATGCCTGTGTGCTTTGTACTATGCAAACCCATTGCTGTGGCTCTGCCTTAGAGGTTGTCCTTTCTGTGTACTAAGTTAGTCCTCAGCAGTCAGCTAGAAGCTTATGAGCACATACCTTGTTCTTTCACTAATGACAACACAGTGCAGGATCAGTCCTAAGACTGATGAGCATGCAGCGCCACGGGAGATAATTTCATTTTGGGGACTTTCTTTTCAATATATGCCCACTTCAGCCTCCTGCTCAGTTCTGCTTTATCTATCTTTCAGTCCCTATATTATCACCCTTCCTGAACTCCTTAAACAAGAGCTTCCTGTGTGGTAAAGTACCAAATGATTTATCATAATCTACACTCTTAGAAACATGACATTTACGCTTATCATATGAGAAAGCTATCTCGTTGAATGTTAATTATAACAGACTAACCTAGTATACACCTCTGATAAAGAAAACCACATTACAGTTTAACTCTCTTTCCATTTGCCTCCATGGTTCATTGCTCTTGACTTCAAAATCTGTGCTAAGGGCTCCTGAAGGGGTGACTGAACTGATGGGAATGCAGGCACCCAGGTCATTTCACCTGTCTTGCCCAAAAACTTTCTGGGGATTGTAACTGGATGTATCCATAATTAGGTATGCTATCTCCAGCCAGAGGGCAGATTCTCTCCTCTCTGCATCACATATTCCCAAACTGATAGAGTCATTGAAATTTCAATTTCATGTGTGTTGCTTTTATTATCTGGTGCCTTTTTCCTTCCTTCTTCTTCTTGTCCATTTCACCACAGTTAGCAGCACAAACTCTGCTTTTACTTTGAATATGATAAAGAAATTACCATTCCTGCTCTCATTCCTGATTAAATACCCTGTCATCACCCTCAGAATCTTCATTTCTACTGAAAACTGAAGTATTAATTTAGTATATAGGTAATGACCTCTTGCTTTCCTTGTTCCTCTCTTGTTTATCTGGTGAAGACATCATTAGCATTTGGTTTTGTTTCCCTTCCAAGGTAAAGCCTAATTAGGCTTTTAACTATTTTTAGGCTATTCTGTTGGGCAGCAACTTCTTCCTTTGAGTCTTCAATAGCAGGTGATCATTGTGATGACTGCTTTTCCCCTATCATGTGCTTTACAACACTGTGTGAAGAGCAGAGGTCTTCACCATCTTCCATTCCCTCACATGAATACATAAGTCTTAAACCAGCAAGTTGTCAGAATTATTTTGGTAGTGTCACTTGCCAGTGACACTATGTTAAGAAACGTAACACTTCACAGCTAAGGACAGGGCATATCGCTCCTTTACACCATAATTTAAAAATCATTTGTTCTTTTGCTTTATATTTCTGTAAATCACCATTGCATATGCTGATCTATAAAAGTTTCACCTCTGTTAGATATGTTTATCTTGTTTCCCTTGGCTGTGCTTCTTTTATTAAGGACATTACTCATATCTTGAAGGTCAAAGTTATCTGTGTGGGTCTGGATGCTCAGAATCATCAGTAAATTCAGGGCCCTCCACATGCTCCTGAATTGTGTAGAACTAAGAAAACGCACTATAGCTTCTCAGTCTGAACCCTTACTGCAATAATTCAAGAGATGCCTTTGTAATACTTACATTAATGAATCAGGAGCCTTTGTGTACACAGTCATTAAATTCTGTCATTATTTGTAAAGTCAAAAACCTTAAGCATTTTTGAAGATCTCACTGAAAATAATGTGGAAATTTACCAAACCTTCATGGCATCCTTCTTTCTCCATCACATGCACCCACACAGGCACACAGACTTTAAAAGTTTCAAATCTCCTTAGCAGTAATAAAACCAAGTAGCAGTGTGTACTGTTTTGTTTAGCTGTTCCTGTAGGGGAAATAATGCTATGTAGACATGGAGTTCAAAACTGGAAATGAAGATGGTGCAAAGGCAAATGGTATGATGCTGTCATATGTTTGTGGGGAACAAAAAATACCAGCCTTAAGACATCTGACTATGTGAGTTCTGTGTTCTGTTGTTTATAATTGCACTGAGTCTTAATGATGCTTGTTGTGTCCTTAATCACTTTTCTCTTACTTCAAATCACCCCACTCATTTCAACAAGACTACTTTGGGATTCATTACTGTTCAGTGTAAGTTGGAGTACTGCAATTTGGCCTTGATTTAGTAACCATTTCGTTAAATCTGTGCATTTTGAATCATAGCTATGGATTTCCTTTTCTAATTGCACACTGATAATATTATATTCTACAGTGATAATTTCATTTCAGTTATAGCATTAATTCAGGCCATATTTTGATAATGTCTACTAGCAAAGCCATTTGTGCTGTGGAAGAAGTGGAAAAATAAACCCCATTTAATTCAATGAGTTATACATTCTTTATGTGTAGCACTGCTTACTTGTAATATTTCATTTACTTGCTTTGGCAACATCTCCTCTACCAGTCAGAACCAGAATCTGAAAGAGTCTGATGTTCGTGCTTACTGCCACAGCGATGGCAAGTCCTGTCCTGCCGCTGATTTTGAAGTAGACCTCTCCAATAAATATATTATGTGAAAGTCAGTACTGTATATAGGAGAAGAAGGAGATATTCTGTGTGACTCCATTCCTGTGACAAATTATTATCCTATTCCCAAGCCCTTGTCTTAAAATTGAGAAAACCAGTTGCCAGGTACTCAGAGTTAACTTCATGGTAGTACGCTGGATCTTCTAAGTTATCTTGCATTTTGTGTTTTGAGGGGCTTTTTTGCTTCTAATTTTTAAGAAATGGACTTCAGTCTTGTAACTGTAACTTGTCACTCAAACTTTGTCTTTGAACTTCATGCCAGCACCGTTTGACTTACAGGAACAGTGAAAATACGGTATAATCCATCATAGATGACAGCCATTTGTTTTAAATCAAAGTTCTCTAATTTTAGCAATAAGCCTAAATGTCGAAATAAACAAAAACGGTGATATTTTTTGCTTAAAAGTGGTTAAGATACCACAAAGCTACCAATTTCATCAATCTTTCAGTTTCTGGAATACAAGATTTCAAAGAGGGATAAGGCCAGATGACTTCATGCAATTCTCAGACAGAGAATTTATTAAGGTCAAGACAAATCTAAATATTAATTCACAGCCTGTTCAGAAGTACAATTATGATGAGTTTACTGTTCTCTCTGCCACTATTTATCTCCTCACTTCAGAGCACATAACAACGTAATAAAACAGACAATCTGTGTGAATAAATAACTTGGCATGTTGCTGTACATTTTGAAAAGAAATTAGAACTACTTTAGAGTTTCCCAGCTATGATTTTGTGTTGTCATTTATTAATACTTTGCTTCTAGGGTAATCCACATGCAAATGGAACAGTAAACAAAGAACCTTCTATGCCACGGGAGCATATTAAAGTAAGTCTTCAGAGAGTCATGTTCTACTGCTGGAGAAAACAGCCCTGAGTCAGCACTCCCTCCACTCCTTCCCCCCCCACCTTCCCTCCCTTCCCGCTGGCAGGAAATGAAAACTATTTCAGCCTGTTATACAAAATGTGTAGGATCAATGTGATTATTTGAGCCTTGCTCTATACCAGCCATGAAAGCTGACTGACAGCATCACCAGACACGTTTCCCAAGCTATTCAAAAATTATCACCTGTCTTCCCCACTTCCAATCCAAAGAGATGTTAGAAGTGCTATGCTTAAATAAAAAAAACAAAGAAGGCTGCACTTTCCAGAAAGACAAGTTTTTCTGCTTTGGTTCTCTGAGAGTTACCCACTACTTTAACTTACATGATCCCTTATGCTGCTTTTCTGTTAAGTCTTTTCTGTATCCCAGAAGGTAGGAGAGTAAAGCAGATAGATAGCATCTACTTTTGACTCAATGGCCAAATTGAGAGGCAATGTATAAGTGGATGCAAGATCCGTATCAGTGAGTGGATTGCAAGGCTTAGGGATTCTTACCAAGCCTGAGCAAGTTTAAGCTAGTTCAATTTAAATGCTGAGTGTGGCAGAAGGTGCTATAGCAGGTTAGATTCCCTGGGACTAACTGAGGCCTGATCCAAAATTCAAAGGCTTAATGGCCTTTGAAGCAGATCTTGGATTCCTACCTGAGCCTAGTGATGTGGTTAGCTGCAAAAACTGGCATGCTGTCATTGCTGGCTGATATTTTCAGATGTGGTCGAGTAAATAGTTTGATTTCTAGAAGTGTTCAGTACATTGCCCCTAAAGACTTAGTGTGTAGCTATATAGTAGGTATATAGGCTGTTCCAGCTCAGCACTCAAGCTTAAAAATTTCATTCACACTACATACTGTGTTCTGCTAAAACCAAGCAATGCTTGAGTATATGAATGAACTTTACATAGAAGATTTACATGCACAATAACTCATTCAAACCTTTTTCTCCTCTCTTTCTGCCTTCTCCTCTCACTGATTCTAGACCCACTAATCATTTGGGAGGTTGAAGATTTTTAAGCACAGTTGAAGACCAGCATGGATGACAGCACTGACAGCTTTGCACATGTCTCTACTAAGATATCACACTCTCATGATAAGAGAACAGTCAGGTTTCTCTGCCCATATTACCCAGAGCCTTTACTGGGATTGTCAACAAGGCTGCCGATTAGAAGCAATTGTGACATTTTGTTCATGTGTGTGATACCAGACCTGCTGACTAGGAGCTGCTGAAACTACCAGCACATTTCACAATATTTAAACAGTAAATTACCATACCTAGCATTTTTGTCAACAAGCTGAGGGATTGATTGATTGGGTGTGTACATCCTGCATAGTGATTATTGTTAGCCATAACTCTTCAGCCTGTAACAGGGTGAACACTGCTTTTAATTTACAAGGATGTCAAGACACTTGCAGACAAAGTGTTCAGGTAAGACTGGTTATGCTCACCTTGAGTGATCCACTTGTACTCTCTCAGACCTCCTAGTGTGGTCTAGAGATTAGTGATTAATGCACAGGCTATGTGACAAAAAGGCATGACAGGAAAAGAGGGGGCGGGGGGTGGAAGAAGAAGAAAAGTGCTGGCAGGCACAAAAGTGAGAATGCAAAACTTTGAAAGCTGTCTTGTGCTCGGCATGAAAAACTTCCCTCACCCTTTATTGTGCCTATGAAAATGCAAGGGGAGGACAACAGTGCTACATGACATAGGGTTAGGGCTCGCGGAACAGAAGGTAGTCTTAGAGGGAGCAGATAAGAGTATCAAAGTGTACGTCAGAGTAGAGCATTCTCACATCCCTTGATACTAAGCTCACTACTGCTGGTGCATACACATTAAAATCAGTCAATACAGTGCATGTGTTATACTCATGATGCAGCAGAGTTTACCATTTAGGGAGTTCTTTCTCAATTGTTACTTGCTTTGTGGCGCTGTGTTGGAAGTTTGATTGCTGACCAAAACCCATCGACCCTAAGGACGTTTACAATATTGACCGTTTCTTCTGTCTTCAGTCTACCTCAGGATGAAAATGGCAAGCATGTACATCCATTTCTGCTTCTGTTTTTAGTCTCTACTTCTGCAGCACTAACTCTCAGTAAAGACCCCATATCTCACTCTAGTTTTCTCTCCCTTTTCCTTAGCTATGAGAAGAATTTAAGACCTATTTAACACATTTATTCTGAAAATACGCTGATCTTTTGCCACACATCTGCAAGAATTGCTTCATTTTGCAGCTCTTCACATCGGAAAACATGCCACCTCTGTTCCTTCAATTTTTTGCTTTATTTACACAACTTCCTCTACAATGCAAAGGCATCTTCCCCACAAGTTTCCTATTCCATTCTCACTTTTCTGCCTTTTTTTTTTTTGGTGGCTTATATGATTGCCTACAAGGATTCACAACAGCCACAGCTTCTTTCTGGAGCAAACTGAGATCACAGCACTACACTTGAAACACTAGAGGTTGCTAAAGCCTGTGTTTGCTCCTTGAGTTTTCTCAAGTGAAGCAACATGATAGATCCTCCTACTCTAGACATACCTATACTAGCACCAGACTATTCATTCTCTGAATTCTCTTGTTCCTTGGCTCTTAACAAAATGCATAACAAAAGATCCTCTTCCCATGTGTAAAAGGCACCTATGACAAATACAAGATATCTAGCATAGAGCACAGTGAGGATAAATGCAGCATCAAGGATTTAACCTTTAGGATTTATCTGCATTTTGTCAGATAACAGAAGTTTTAGACTTAAGAACAGTTGGTTGCCTTCTTTTTAAATACAGATTTTAAGAATACTACCAGAAAAAGGGGTATATCTGATTTTTAAATAGCAAAGTTATCTAAATTAACAGTTTTACATAAGACCAGATACACATATTGTATACATGAGATCGTGCCTCATGTCAGACAGTATCTCCAACAGATACTTCTCCAAATGTCTTTTTGAATCTTATATTGCAGGCTTCACACTGGGTTGAAGAGTGGCTCCTGTTAAAGACTGAGCTATTTAGTGGTGATTTAAGTATGTCTCTTACTCTCATACATGCAAGCCAACCACTTTCTATTACCATTCTTCTGATTAACAACATCAGGACAAGTTGGTCGCCTAACAAGGGGAGACTGTACTGAAGCACCAGCCATGACTACGGTAATCGATTTTCACAGCTGTGTGAGAATCCTAACTGGAGTAGTTTTGTTCTCTAGCATCCCAGCTCCTGGAGTCAAGTTATTCTGCAAGGAACTCATATTATGTTCTCTTGAAAAAGAGACTGCTTAGCCAAAAAATTGTAATGTGACACATACCTGCAGTGCCCCTCAAAATGAAAAACAAATAGAAAGACACCCAGATGGGTTATTTTTAGTAACTGCATGGTTTCATAGGCTTAATTTATAAGGAGTGAACACTTGGGGCTGCCAATCTGTGAACAGTCTTTGGAGGAGCTGTTTGGGCCCCTTTCCAAACTCTCTTCCTGACAGGAATTTCTATGAGGGGGGTAGGGAGTTTATAATGAACTCACCCTGACATCTGGGCTGGGGGAAGCTAACAGGCCACCTTTGTTCCCAGCAATTCCAGTGGTTTCCAGTATACTCTAAAGTTGCTTAGAATATTCTTGTTTCAGGAAGGGAAAGCAAAGCTATGAGAGGAGATCCTGAGTATGGTAGCAGAGGCTGGCCCCCACTTCCAGGAGGATACACATGCAGGGGAATGGCAGGGCCAGCTGGCTGGACAAGGCCCCCACTGTTGCAGGCAGGATGTCCCATGTGATGACATCAGATTGGAAGGTTTCCCAGCTTGCGTGAGCCCACCACATAGCTTCTGAGCAACAGCACAGGCTATATATAGAGAGGGAGAATAATAGATGAGACATATGATGACTGATTCTCCTCCAACCTCAAGTCTACTCATTAACATGAACAGGCTCCCACTGATTTCAATGGCTAAGACTCCTCCAATAGCACCAGTAGCATGGCTGACTTCACAATGCTAATGGAAGTGAACTTCAGCCTAAGTCAAAAGCAGGCGGTGTTGTTTTGTGTGCAAGTGATGCTTTAAAATAGCAGGGGAAAGAGCAACTGCCTTAGCTCTCCCTTTCCTGCAAGCTAACACATTGTAAGCCTTTTCTGCTTGACTTACTAAGATGTCACTGAGTTTCTCCAAGAAAATTTATTTCATATACATAAACTTTGTTACTATGGTTGGTCAGAGTTAAGTCTCTGCTCAGAGACTAAAGCAAGGTCCTTTTGATGATTTAGTCATTCTTTGCACTTTAAACATATGTAGCTGGAGCAAGAAAAGCTGAAAACTTCTTGGGCTGAGCCCAACGCCTTGTCTTATTATCACATTATTTACAATGTAAATGAAAATCAATTCGTGCCTGCTCCTTGGCCATTATGTGAAACAGACCCTGCTTTGTAATGCTGCTGATCTCTGTGTAGTCATAAAACAGAGATTTATTTGCTTCTCATCTCCAGCAATTAACTGCTACAGATGTCAGACAATTACGCTGAATGAGTGTGCTGCGCCTTCGTTCGTTTTCTTCTTTTGTCTGACTTGCTGATTTTGAAAGCTGCCCAGCTATCGAAACTCCACTTCAAGTGCCTAAGATCAGAAACAAGCCCAGGGCAGCAACATGGTATGATACTGGAATAAGTAAAGCATTTGTTGAGTCATGACCCATCTAGATCAGAAGCCCTCAAGAGTGTTTTATGCTAAAATAAATAAATAGATCTCTGAAGTTAACTGATTGCTCCATGCAGAGCAGACTCAACACTTCATGTAACATTTGCCTCAACAGCACAAAAGCAGGCAGAGAGCTGCCCTGCAGCTCTGCTGTTCCAGACAGAGGAGAATCCAAGCAGGGCTATGCCTACTCCCTACCACCTGCTCTCCCCACCTTCTCTGAAGAAGGCATGTCAGCACAGGGCAGAAAGCACAGCCTTAGGCTTCTCTGAATTATACAGAGGGCTAAACAGTCCCCAGCTGGCCCAGCATCAGAGGAATGGACTTAAGTTGCTTAAAGCCACCTTTCTCACTGCTTACCAGATGCTTTTCAGCTGTGCAGAGAGAAAATAGGTTTGGTAAAGAAACTATCCTTAAACACAGCTTGGGATTCATTCTCTGACTTCTTATGCTACAATGTACCTCCTGTGACCTAGCTAACCAGGAAATCCAGTGGTACTCTACAGCGGTCTTGGCATGCTCCCTTGCTAAGCCTTTAGCTTCTCTTCTTGCTGCACTGATTCTCAGTTAAACCAGAGTAACCCCAACATTCATAGCAGTGATTTTAACAAGACATAGGATTGTGGTTGACTTAGCGCACAGTTCATACCTTCTTAATTTGGAAGACACCGAGCAGAGGCTACAAACATTTGAAGCAATCAATGACAAGCTATTATCATCAAGTGTGGCTGCAACAAAGTGACCTTGTTTATCTTGCACTTTCCCACACGTACATTTGAAGTATTGAGGCTTTGATGTGAATGCTTTATCATGCTACAGTGATGGAGAACCAGTCCCTTTGAGACATGAAATCACTTTTCTAGGTATCAGTTTCTGGGCTACGGTATAGAATGTCTCACCTGAAGTCCTTTGGGGAAGCACTAGCAGAGCATTTTCAATGGTGGCTACAAGGAAAATGCAATGATTTTAGCAATTCACAATAATTTCACCCACTTTGATACTGGTAAGTGGGATAGCTTAACTTTTTAGGCTACTTACTGCTGAAGTAATTTTGGAGAGATCTTTGTGTTAGATTCTGTTGCATGTAATGCAGCCAGAAAATGCAATACAGAGCCACAGTTGTGATTTAAAGCTATTTAAAAAATCTGAATCTGCTCCTTTGAGCCCAGCACACTTTCTGAGTGGACATGGCATTTCTGTCCTGCTCTGTGAGTGAGCATCTATCTCAAGTTTTTGAAGATGGTCTACCCCTTTTTACTTTTACTGCTATGAAATCACTGTCCTTAGATGCCTTCCCTAATGTACAGGCTTGGAACAATATGCTTTGTTTCACCATGGATCTTTCTTTTCCTTTATGCAGATCACCACAAGATCTGACAAACTGTCTCATCTACGTTAAACTACAGCATAGCATTACTGATCAGTCAGAGCAAGCCCAAAAGTGATTTTTCACCATGTTCTTCAGGCACTGCCATGATCTCAACTGGTCTGCACAGAGGCACTGTGAGGTTCTGAAGACAGCACCCATGCAGTGAAATGGAACAATCCCATCTATCTCAGGCTCATTACTGAGCACAGAGATCTGGGGCCATCCAAGAGGAACCACAGCCTGTGCCCTCTGCCTGCCACAGAGCCTGACTGCAACCTGAGCAGGGAGATTTCAGGTACCATGTCAGTTCCTCAGTAATATCTGGGCCTGTGTTTTATGCAGTGACAACACAGGCCTCCTAAGAAAGTTGACAGCATGAGGACAATCATCAGGCCACTGTATCTGAGTGGGCCAAAGTCAGAAAGTGGGTGTGGAAGAAGTAATACTCTGGGAACACAGAATTCTTGAATAGCTGGAAACTGCTCCCAGTTTGTGGATTTGTGATTCCCAAACTCACTCTGAAAGGCTGACACATGGCCAACTTCATCACGCCAGTAGGCCTGTCTCCAGGTGCCTCTATGCTCTAGTATGTGATGCATCTTCCAAACTCACACTTGAACAAGATGGTAGCAATTTTCTGAATGCAGATGCTGGCACTGACAATGAATACGACATTTACTACTCCAAAGAGCTTTTAATGAAAAGAGCAATAGCCTTTTTATCCATCTCCCTGGCAGCTTCCAGAAAATACGTGAGCATGAATCATGCTTCTAATCTCAGCTGTTGCATTAGGGATTAAACAATGGAGCATGAGCCAGGGAAAGAGCACCCCCTTTATGTTGTAACTGCACAAGTCTGCTTGCGGATGCACAAGCATCCACGAGTATCACATGCAATACAAGAGTTGGATTGTGCTTGTTAGGGATCCCTTGGACTGAATGGGAGATTTCACTGACTGGAAATGGGATGGATTTATTTCTCACTACCCAGCAGAATATTAATTTGCAAAGAATGATCATCTTCAGTTGGCCAACTCACCATCCCATCATCACCAGTCACCTGCCATCTCCACATTGTAGATTCTCATTCCTTAGGCACAGTGCTGGCCCCCAGTAACCTTCTACAACCAGAAAGCCATTTTTCTTGGGAACCATCCATACAAGGTAGCAGGGTTAAAACTCCTATACATACACATAAGTAAAATACAAAATAAATGAACTAAAGTGGACACAATACACACTGGGATATGGGGCATTAGTCCCTTGATGGATGCTGGCTTGCACAGGAATTGCCATGCTAATTTGGAAAGGGTATGACTGGGGGTTCCCATGAAATCTGGGTCAAACTTGCATTGCTGCGGATGGCAGAAATACTCGGGTCTAGTATTAAAGATCATGGAACTACAGTCTCATTGTCAGCTAGCTCTTCTTTGGAAATCCAGAAATCTTTGTAAAGGAAACTGAACACAGGTATTGCAAGCCAAAGAATAAAGTTTGAAAAGTCTGACATTTTAAACAAGAATGACTGAGTTCACGTTCACAGCAGAAATACAGACAAACCAGCACACACAAGCATGTCTTTACATGCTTATTGTTGCTAGCAGAGATTTTAAAGATACTGTCCTGAAGGATCTGCAGTATTTACAGCATATCTGATAGCTGAACTTGTGCCAATGGTCTTCACCTGGTGTATATATAATAAAATTTCCAAGACTAAACAAAAATTGTCCTACTGAATAGAACAGTGTAAAAGGTTTTTCTCTCTTTTTGACAAATAGGCACTTAAAACTTCTGAGTTTGTGGCAAGACCGTTTTTTCAGTGTTCCTGATATGTAATTAAACGAACCAAATTGTTAAGTGTATCATGTGCTAGGGCAATATATCTAGACAGCGTATTTTAGCAAGTTAATTAGATCTGTGATAGGAAAGCATTATATGCATTTGTTTTGCAGGAATACTTTATTCAAAACCATGTAAAAGCTGAATGGGTAGATTTTAATCTAGCATTTCAAATTCATTCTTCTCGGAGGGCAAAATTATGATATTCACCTATAGATAAAAAGGGAGTTTATGTGAAAGAGAAGCATTAGTAGTTGGAAAGTTAAGTAAGTCAGTGATATTCAAGTAGCTATGGACAAAGCCTTCAAGCCTTGTTTGGTGCAGGCCGAATAAAATATCCAGACCCTACCACTCCTGCTTCCTGGTAGTTCTCCTCTTTCCACAGCAGTCTCCCACTCCTTCCTATACCATCTTGCTTCTCTCCCTGTACTGAAGTAGAGGCAACAGCAGCAAAGAGCTTGAGCAAGAGGCAACTGCCAAGATGTGGCACAGAATGGTCAAAGGAGGCTCTTCAAGGTCCCCAAAGAGACCAGGAGAGAATTTTCCTGACAAAATCCTCCCAGGCTTTCCACAGGCCCTCACAACACTGTTTAGGAGCTCACAAATGCTTTTAAGTCATTTCAACTTGTATGGGTAAAACCAGCACTTCTCTGGGCCAAACAGTGAATAGAGAATAGCTATCTGGGGAAAGGTCTGCCTTCATGGTAGGGTTCCTCAGGCTCTAGGAATGCTTTATCAGGACTGGTAGAAAGCTTTAAGGGTAAGGAACTGCTCATCTGGGGTAAGTTTTCATCAGAAGCTGAAAAGCAGAAAATGAGTTTGTGCATTCTAGTTACATAGGTGTTTTCTATGCAATTCAAAGCAGTGCAGGAGGCCTCCAAAAAATCCTTTGAAAGTATTTTTAGAAAGCCTCTATGCTCCCTACCCTATATCAGAGAACACAAGAATAAGATTGGATACTATACCTAGACTCAACTTAGTCAATCTGTTTCAATGTTTCCTCTCCAATACCCTTACCTCAAGAGCCTATGAAGTAAGATGTCCAAATTCAGGCCTGTGCACTAGAATAAAATCTTTCCTTGCCAAAAATATGCAACTGCCAGTATCCATTTTCATGCCAAGGCAAGTCTCGAGGGCAGTAATGGGCTCTAACAGTCACTCTCTGAAGCTGCTACATACTTTACTTTCAGCCAAGAAGCATTCAGAAGATATGACATTCTTTTTCTCCCCTGGAAAACATCAGAGAACATCAGAGAAATTATATCAGAGAACATCAGAGATCCGTCTGATCCTCCTGATATCAGTAACAGGCTGGTTTGACATCAGAAGGAGAGTGAGCACAGGGGATCTTTGACAAAGAGATGACCATATCCTCACCACAAGGAGTGCAGCCTGCAAGTCAGCCCAGCAGTGTGGAGCAGGGTGAGCACAGGGCCAAGGTGTGGACACTGAAAGCTGGAGTGCTGCATGGAACAGATAGTCCCCAGGGAGCCTTCAAATAAGTGGGAAAAAGGGGCCAACAGAAGATTTTCTGAAAGGCTTTTTTATTTTATTGGTATTTTTTTGTTGTTGTTTGCCCTCCCAAAAGCCAATGGGGCAACAGAGAGCAAGATGCAAGCTTTGGAGCGTGTGTGAAGGGTGAAAAAGGGGCAGATAAAGAACAGGCTCCTGCCTCAGGTTGGAAAGGTGTTGGCACCCTGGGGAATATGAGAGAAGAAATGTAAACAGAAGGTACAGTTGTGCAAAGCCTTGGAACTGAAACAAGCGTGTAGCTCATCTTTGATGCCCCAGGTAAGTGAAAACTAGTTCAAGTTCTTGGTGCAACAATACCTTGTTCATGTTATGCATGCTGGCCCTGTCTTACCCAGAGAGACACCGTGCCTTTTTGCTTCTGAGAAGCCCGTTAATATATCTGGAGTGAATACAGAAGCAAATGGCTGATCACAAATCCCCTGTTAAAGAACTGGGGTCATTATTAAAGGAGGAAGCATTGGTGGGCTCAGCAGCTGGAAGGAAGACAGTTTTTCACATGTTTTTCTACGACAAAAGGAGTGTATTTCTCCAAAATTACTCTCTCTAGTTCTTGGCAACAGAATGCTTTTGAAAAACACACCACCAAGCTTTGTTAAATGTTACCTTAAAGCAATTTACTGCTTTGCGTGAGATCTGCTTTTTTGTCCCTGGCTATTTTAATGATGGGCTCTTCAAGCAGCCGATGTAAGGATAATTCAGTGTTGTGTATACAGCTGCACTTAAAGCTTAATAAAAATTGTAATTCCTTTAATTCTCATGTTGTTCAGCAAAATTCTGTCTTTCAGGGGAAGCTGAAAATAACCTTCAGAAAATGTTACAAAGAATTACCCTCTTCCAAAACTTATCAGTGGGACTGGGATCACACACCTATTTTGGCAGTAAGAGTACTTACTCCAGTTAAAAAGTCATCATTTACCCTAAATCTCACTTATTCAGAGCCATTTAGGTAAGTAAATTGCATTTTTGGGAAAAAAATGGCATTTAATTTTATTTCAGTAGAACAAATGATAGCTATAACAACAAAAAAGAGGAAAATGGCTAAGCTAAGTAATTAGTTACAGAACTTACCAGATCTACTGCACATTGGAAAATGGGCTAAAGATATATGAAATACTGTTTTATGGGGAATATTTAAGGAATTAAGCTGCTGTGTTTGAAAATATTCTGTTTCAAGAGTAAAATGAGGAAGAAACCACACATTATAGTGTTCAGTAAAATTATTCTAGAAATCATGTTTCTTTTAGAACCATAAATAAGAAAAAGTCTTTGTAATCACCTGTTTATCTTATTATATTGCTTCAGGGTAGAATATACTTTCTAATCCTTCAGATCCTGCAACTTCATGTACATTTGTGTCTGAATTCTTTGGGTGTAATCCTTCACTTGAGAGTAACTTGATGATTATATCTTGAGCTACAATGAAGATTATATGTAATTTTTTTGGGAAAATGAATTCTTAATGACTTAGAAGGAAAGTAGCCCATTAACACTACATGATATTACTAGAACTGACTATAATTAGCGTGTAATACATTTCCCAGTTTTCTGCGCTCTGCACTTGTGGCTGTAATACTGAAACACAGGCTAATAGTTAATTCCCTTCTGTCTTCCAAAGGCATAGCAGAATATTGCAAAATAAATTCTCTCCAATAGACAGCTACAGATTGCTGATATTTTTCCTGGTAACTTACTTAAGTTTTCATTGAAAAAAACCCAGTCTTTAGTGCTGCTTTGTGCAAGATCTTTTGTAACTTAATTTCTGCTAGGCAAGAATCAGTAATAGAACATAACCATGTATCTTACATACAGTTCCAGAAGACTACTTACTGTCTTTATAGGAATATAAAAAAGATAGATGACATCTATTTAGGTCACATAAGCACTTAGAAGTGATGTCAGATATTTATAACAACAATTAATTTGAAACACTACCTTTTTTATATAGTGAACAGAAACCTTTCAAACAAGAGAGTTAGGGCAAGTCATATTCCTTCCATATCTGGACAGGCTGCTATATTTTCCATGGGTAATACCTGAGTCTGTGAAGATCCACATTTAAAAAAGGCCAGTTCCCAATATTTGTAATCCAGTGATTACCATTAATTCTGGGCATAGCATTTAGAATTTAGAAGTTCATAGGTCTTTTTCTCATTTAAAACTCAAGAAAATATCAGAAAGACTTTATTTGAATGGGAGTTTCATGGCAGTTTGAAAAACAAAGGCAGGGATTTTAAAATGTCACATGTGAACTGGATTTGCTTAGTCAGTATTCAGAACTGCCTGAAAATTAATCCGTAATGGTCAGAGTCTATGGATCACAAGTTCAAAACTATTGGTCCAAGCACTTTCCATCAGGGATGATGAAGGCTTTGACATTTTGTCTTCCAAATAGAAGCAAAATTGCTTCATAGTAATTGATAGCAATCTTTGGAAGAAGATCAACACAGGCATGTAAATCACATACCAGGACTGCATTTTGTTATATTTTTGCCAGAATGGGATGTAGTCATAGGTAAAATCTGCTCCTCAGATAAAAGAATCTCTCTTCTTTTTATCTTCGTCTGCACCTTCCAAGGTTTCTGACTTACAAATTCAGAATGACAAATTTTCCAAGTTTCCAAAATTACTATTTTCATTTGGAATACGGCCAACCTGGCAATGTCATTTTTGCCACTTTTCAAACATTTTGTTTCTGTTCCAGCACAGAGTAGAAACACTGGGAAACCCTGAAAGCAGCCACAGGTCTATATCTGCATCTATGTGGAACACAGCCTGTCAGTGCAGGACTTTCTGGTAGCATTTATTAAGTGATAAAGGAAAACGAAACATTTCTAAACTTTTGGTAAAGGATTTTAAATTCTTCAAGAGCTCAGTGATTGAGAACTCTGTTTTTTTCCATATTTTCAAAAATATACAGCTGAGAGTGGTTGTTATTTCTAAAAGATTCGAGTTAAAACTAAATGGGCAGAGCATATTCTTGCTGTTCAGCAGGAAGCTTAGACAGAAGGAAAAGGGCCTTAGGAAAGACACAGCAAATCAAATCACAGGCAGGTTGGGTAAAATTGGTGGAACATTAAGACAGGAACACAGGTGGCTCCAAGGATGATAAAGAGGAGTAGGAAGAACAAAAGACAGACATCAATTACAATCTCATATGATTAAACTCTACTTTGAGAAGACACAAAAGGAAAAAAAAGAAATCCAAACCCCGGAGGAGCCCAAAGTAGGTCATCAGCTCAATTACGTGTATGAGCTGAGAAGTGGAAGGGAGTTGCCAGAAATAAAGGGTAAGTAATTCTGATGGTGACTCAAGGGATGGGAACTGTAACCTAGATATAGTCAAAAGGATGAGATGAAGCTTTTCTGATTGTTGTGATAAGGATATGCTAAAACCTCCGGGGAAATCAAATCAACTGCAGTCCATACAACCCCACAAATCGATGCAATGTTATGAAAACAAATCAGTTCAGAGACATGGAAAGGAAAAAATCCAACAGAAAAATTCGGAACAAAACCTATGGAGAAGGATCCCCCATTTCTATAGTTTGCCTTTGACCCTTTTTATTCCTGACCTCCTCTCAAAGTATGCCCCCTGCTAATCATTGTTAGTTATTGATCAGTGCTCAGTTCTGAAGGCACATTCGAAGTAAATTTTGACTGTCCAGCCAGAAGTCACAAGGCTGACCCTGCCATCATCTTCTGGGAAGTGCTTCTCTGCATAGGGATGGTCTTAAAATCAACATCCACTGCCACTCACTATGAAGGTTGGACCATACACAATTAGTATGTCCCTCTTTACAGAACAGATCAAACTTGGACTTTCTATTTCATGAAACAACAGCATTTAGAAACTGGTCTCTGAGTCCCAATTTGAATATTTAGAAAAGATCTTTCAAATCTGAAAATTCAAATTCAATTTCAGTTAATATTTGGTTATATAATGTATGTTCAGCTAAGGCATATTACAGATGTCGAGCAGTATGTGTTACCAGTCAACCTATTGTATTTATTTTATAGTATCTTTAGGTTGGAAAGCTGTAAGAGCACCTTCTGCTCAATATGAAAACATCTTTGCTTTTTTAGTAAATGAAATTGTTGTTTGTGTTGTATCACTATGTAAGTACAGGAGAAAAATAAAATCAAAATAAAACGTATTTTGTGACAGCGCATCAGATAAAAAGTGATTTAACATTTTTTCCAAGCAAAAGAATCAAAGGTATATGTGAAGTTTCATCAAAATAGGTGTGAATTCCCTCAAAAAGGCTTATCTTTTCAACATGTCCTGTCTGACATGAAAATTTTCCAGCCAGTTTCAATTGCTGACCTTGGAAGCTTTCCAGCATTCCAGCTTTCAGACCAAGTATAAAATGGAAAAGAGTTGTGTCTTTTTAAAGGGAGGACAAACTTCATGTGACTAATGCTGTAGTTTTACTGTTGTTATTCCTTACTGTGAAACAGATTTGTATGCCTGCAGTCAAACTCATGGGTTTGTGCATGCATGTTTTTTAAGCACATGTAGATTTCTTCTTTTAATAATAGAGATACTTTGTTTCAACAGAGGGAAATGCTTGAGTACAATGGAAGTAGGAAGACAACTCTTTTTGGGGAAGTATTTATGTCAGTGACAACATATGTGAGATTTTAAATTTAACTGAATTTTAATTCTCACTTGCTTAAGAAACCCATAGAAAAAAAGCGTGAAATGGGAACCTCACTGCAACTGAAAAGAGCTTTTCTGTGGCTTGCAATGCGGGCTTACAATTTCTCCCAGGTCTCTGGGTTAGGCAAGGGAAAAGAATGGCAGGAGGAGATGTTCTTCAAAAGCCACAGATTTGCTCAAATGTTTTGGATTTCAAGCAGGAGCTCAGCAGAAAGTTAACAAATTACATGCTCCAGGTAGCTCCAGATAGGAGCTTTTTTTTCTGTAGATATTATTTCTAGATACACCAGCAAAGAAATCATCATAGGCTTCAGTATATCAAATGGTAGATTGTCATTTAAAATTGAGGGGGTTTTGGTTTAGTGCCTAAACATCTGCCCTCAATGTGCCTGCACTGCTCCCAGCATAGCGAAGTCCCAGAGCAGAGCAGAACTCTGAAGAGTTTATGGTCTAAACAGCTGGTACTGGTACAAGGTGAGAAAAAAGCCTGAAGTAGCACAAAACCCAAGTGAATAATGTGGAAACTTCAACAGAATTTAAAAGTAAAAGTATAAGCAATGTTAAAGGCAGAACATGGCAGAATACAAGGAACTGAGGAGACAAGTATAAATCGAATCTAGGTAAAGGTGAAAAGACAGCATTAATAAAGGGGGATAGGCTTTTGTAATGAGCCAACTGTATGAGAAGGACATGTCAGAAGTAGAGAAGGTTCCCTAAATGCTCAGAAAGCTTTGGATTTTTATTTCAGCTGCTCTCAGGCTGGCTTTCCCTGCAGGCCTCTCCGTGAGATTGCATAGCAGGAGAGGAAAGGCATTTGCAATTACTGAGGAACAACAATGAGAAAGAAAAGTGAGAGGAGATTTCTGTTCCTTAGCTCCTGAGAATTTGCTGAACAACAGAAGAGTTGTTAAACAAGCCTTTGCTGAGTTGAAACTGCAGTTTAAGTAAAAGAAATGCTACATCTGCACAGCTGTTTTTTTCAGGCTGAGTTTTGCCTCTGTGTGTCTGTTAAAAACTACGGTAAATTTTTGCCTTAGAGGAGAACGCCCTCCCCACTACTGAGATATGTAACACCAACCATGTATCATAAAGAAACAGTGACATATGATGTCCAACTTCAATCTCCAATGTCTACTTCCCAACATTGACATAGTTCATCACGTATGAAGTGCAGTTGGTGGGGTCAAGTCACTAACCCGCTGCAACCAAAGTCACACCACAAAGAAAGTAGTAAGGGAGGGGAGTGGGAAAACTTTCCAAAGGAAAACAAGATTTCACCACTCGAATGAAATGCAGCAGAGGGCTTTGGGTGAAACAAATAAACCTTACCAGGCCAGCAGTGTCATGACCACCCTTAATCTGGCTAAATGGCCCTGGGGCCAGTGCCAATGTCTGAGGATAAGAAGACTTCTCTCTGCAAACTGTGGGAAACCTTTCAGCATAAATTCAGAAGGCTCAGGAAATAGAACTGTAACCAATGAATCACCAGAAATTATTATTCCAGGAAAAGAATTTGCTTTATGTTTCTATGGAAATGGTTGTGGAAAAGCTGCTGTTGCATTGTAATGAAAATTTAAGCCTGAAAGGTGCTGTTGAAGGGCACAGAGCTAGTGCTATAGCTTTTTCTGAACCACACTGTTCCTGGGAGCATGACTGAGTTCAGAGGGACAGTCAGCTAGGAATTTATATTGTAGTTTTAACAGTGAGATTTCTTTGAAAGGAAGAAGAAAATAGCCTTTCTTTTCCTTTCCTTCCTCCATCATTCAATAATGTTTTCTCAAAACCAAGTACTTGAACTAGTAATACTTCGTTGAACTAGTAGTTCAAGTGGTAGAAATGGTATCCATGCAAACTTGTAACTTTATGGATAAATCTTCAGTTGGCATAAAATGGCAGAACTTGTTCCAACTTTTTAAGCTCCCAAAGAACACTTGTATCCTGATGTTCGAGAATAGACATGCAGACATGAAATTTGAATTAAATCTTGCAATAAAAACTGAGTTATCTCAACTCTTTCTACTCTATTTCAACTCTATTAAAACATTTTGGCTACAATAACTAGTTATTTTTAAAGGTATGCTCCTGGGCAAAGCCCTCAGTTTGTTCTTCTCTAAACAGCTGTGAAGACCAAGAAAAAATATCAGGCTATCAGCAATAGGATAGTAGGAAGGTAACAGTGACAACTCAAATTGCTGGAGCTCAGTGGAAAGAGGAAGATCTCACTCCAGAGTATTCTCAGTTGTTCTATACTATTTAAAATCCTTTAACCTGATCAGAAAGCTCCAGACCATGGCTGCACTGGGGAGTACAAAGGCTGATGGAAGAAGTGTGTGACCCAGTACATAGCAGAGGACTAGATCCCACTCATGAGGTCCTTCACATAATCTAATATACACTGTTCTTTCAAGTTCTGTATCCATGAAAGAAAACGGTGCATACACACACACGGATACATGTATGAGTATACATGTCTGTATGCATGTATGTATGTATGTATGACATGAGAGTCACTACAAAGGAAGCACTGAAAGTATGTTGATCACAAAATCACTTGAGTGGGGCCCAGAAATCCCAAAGAGCTTGCAGCTTGGTAGCAGAGCTGCATGTGCTGGCATGTGGTTATGTGCTGCCTGCTGATGATCTTTGAGAGTTAGTCACTACACCCCAGGCAATATCACAGGGCTTCTCTCCCTTATAATCCCCCTGTGCTGAAGCCAAGAAGAGCTTATGCAGCTGGTAGCAGAATCGACCCTCAGTGTCTGCCACAGGCAAGAACTCTAGGAACACAATACAGCTTCCCTGTCCAGCCCTATTCAGATGCTAATTATTCAGATTAACTGCAGAAGGAGTAGAAGTTTGCCTATTCCTTTAGTCAAAGATAAAAACAAATGTCCCTGCATGAGGAACAGGTAAAAATTACTGGAGAACCTCAATATTTAGCTAGGCAAGCAAATAAAAAAATAAATCTGCAATTTGTTTAAAGTATTTTAATGAATAATCCACACTGTTTGCTTCAAGAAAAATGTTTGAAGTCTAGTAAGCACATGTAAAAATATTTCCTCATTTAATTTTTTTGAGGGGCATTAAATCAAAAATACCTCTTGGTCAGCCTTGTGTATGGAAACTTTTTGTTGATATAAGAAGTGCTATACTCCTGTTTAAATAAAAAGTACATCTTAAACTTTACAGCAAAAGCCGGTGTATTAGTTGAAGTTGGGTATAACATAGCCTGCCATTATTCTAGTTTCTCCACACATCCTCTGCCAGCGCACTTCCTACGCAACAGCTTTGCTATTCCAGTCTTGGCTTACCCTCAGTGATGACTGCCAATTGTGACAAACTATGCAGTTCACCTACAAGGCTTCAGCAAGTGAGATTTAACAGTATCCATCTCCTCTCCCGAGGCAAAGTGGGCACAACCTGGTTCCTTGGAGAAGGTGTACTTTACCAGCAGCTTCTCCTTTGGCGACGGGACTGTTGTTTATCTGCCAGATTTAAAAGGGCAGTTGAGGTTTTATCTGGGGTTATTAATCATCTACAGTCTCTGCTAGAGTTTAATGAAATGTTCTTGTTGAATCACTGACATGTTGGAAAACTGATACACTGAAGACGTGGTGTGCTGGAAAATCTGCACCAAGGAATCCCAAGTCAGATCTCTTCTGACAACCATAATGTAGGTTAAAATTTTCTGTAACAAGATACAGGGGATTATTTATTAAAAATAGAAAGGAATGCACAGTTATGGAAATTTAGAGGGAATTTTTCTATTTTATGCCATTGTTGTTTTATTTATACAGAAAATATTTGACTTTAAAGGCTGCTGTCAGGTAGCTTAGGCCTTATATTTAGTGACATCTTGTCACTGCTTCAGTAGGAAACTTTAATTTTCTATAATCATTATGAATCCAAGAAAAACAGTTTTTCTTTGAATTTGAGCATTCCCTTTCAGCTTTTGCATTCCAAACATTTCAACTCAGGAATCAGTAAGTGAACTTTTACTAGAAACGAAAGCTGAGATTGTTAAAACTGAGTGATTCACTGTAATTGGTAGAAGTTATGTGATCTGGCACCAACTGCCACTAAAAAGTCCCTGATTAGTCTATTGCCTAGTATTGAAATCGGGCAGAATGCAAAAGCAGGAAAAAAACCCCACAGATGTTGAAAAATTGGACTTTTTTCCTCCTATGGCAGTGATAGAAGGCCTGTATGATTTATTATTGCTAGCAAAGCTAAAATATGCAGCAGCTTGCACAAATAGCAACTAAGGGGCTGCTGGAGAGGCCAGAACAGCTGCTTTATAGATATCTCCAAAAGATTAGACCGGCAGTTAGCATGTCAAGAGCAGGTGACACTGCAGGTATGTGTTTGCACTGACCCAAATTTAGTTGCTTCACCTCAGAGATCAGATGCCTGTAGGACGTATACTGGCTAGTAGCTAGCGAGGGATCTTCGTATTTCATTTTAATCAGTATTAGATGGGCCTCAGTTTAACTTCTGGGGACCATTGTGGCTCAACTTTGGGAAGGCAGGATAGTACTGAAAAAACTTTTGTGGTTTTCTCTATAACCAGTCCCTGGTCATAAATTTTCAAATGAAAATGCTTGCAGACCTAAAGCATCACTAATTCTGCTATCTTCACAGCTGGTTCCTGAGTTGAATGGCCAACAAACGGTTGACCTGTAAGGCTGTTCCCTTGTGAGACTACAGTCCTTGAACGTGTATTTTAAAGGGACTTCAGCACAGATCACCCTGTAAATATGACATGAGTTTGTAAAGGGGACAGGAGAGTGGGTAAGAAAGAATTCATGGCGAATGGGGACCAGGAGTATAAACGAACCATACATTGAGACATGCTGAATGAAGACAGGGAGCCATGTGCTAAGCCATGGTAAATTAAGGAGAGTGAAAGACAGCCATGTTTGCTAAGTGAGGGAAGATGTGAGGCCAGGACCAACATTCTTAAGTCTTTCGCTAGCTGCTTCCTTACCACTCCTTTCCAAAAATCAGACATCTGTATCCAGTGTCAGCAAGAAGGCTTGAAATGGACAATTACTTCAACAGAGAGCACAGCAACTCGATGTATCTGAGCTACTCAAAGCAGCTGAGACTCGCAGGGGTAGCGACTTCTGCTGCCCTTTTGCAACAGTGAGCCTGCCTGCATATCTCAAGCAGAATACAGTAAGAACATAACTAGCCGGATATCACAGTGTGGTTGATGGCATCACTGCTTGTGCACCACACTCTGGAGTGTCCTAACCATCTATGTGCTTGGTGTGATCCTGCGGAGAAGAGAAGGGAGGTAAAATAAACTGAACACTCTTCAATACTTTCTTTGGAAGCTTTTCTGCTTTGGAAAAAATAAGTTAAGGTGTCTTGGGTAAGTGAGGTGTCTGGTGATGGAGGAATATACAGCTCTTTATGTACTTTAAATAAAACAGACATTGGATAAAATACTTAAGCAGCCCTTGGACCTGGGACTGCAATTTGAGATTCCCTCTTCCCAGGTGAGTACTGAAAACCACAAAACTGGGGTCTTCCCCACTCCAGACTGTGGATCCTGAGTTGCCTCTCCACCTCTGTCTTCAGTATTTCTTACTGGCTAGCAATCAGTGGCTCAAAGTGCTGATTCCTCCTGGCAGGCTCCTAGTAATTTTTGGACCCCATTCTAAGCTGTCTAATTCAGCTGCTGCAGTATTGCAGACAGGCTTAAGGCAGGCTGCTGGGCTCCCAGTCAGGGGGCTCAGGTGCCTACCTCTAATCACTCATCAAAATCCAGCCCTGTGATGGTAACAGGGCACTGCTGGAAACCCAACGAACTGCCTGCACTTGGGAGCAGAACTTCCCCATGTTTTGTCCATACACCAAGGGAAATTAATATTCATTTGGTCATTAAACTCACAATTTGATGAATTCTCAAAACAAATATACAGTACATGGTGTCAGGCCAAAGGCCGTTCTGATCCCAAGGTATTATTAAAGTTTCAACATTTTGGCCCCTACTGATTTCTTTCATGTGATTCTTAGAACTATTACTCAGATGGTCCATGTTAACTGGCAGATGCCCAATGGCAATATATAAAGTACACATTTTACCGCCGTTTCTTAACTGGATAATTGATGGATTAGGAAAGCTAGTATAAAATGAACACCAGCTGGTTCTTAACCCCTTCTTCTAGGCTCAAACCTTTAATATTGGTGCAAAAGAACAAACCTATGGCCCTTTCAGCATTCCTGATATTGCTGCTAAGTGTTGTCATGATGAATTTTTCTTTTCTTTGGAAGCTGCTAAATCATAAGAAAATCATAAACATTTATGTAGCCTTAGAAAAGATGGAGAGTGGATACCGAGGACCCAGCTGCTGAACCAGCTGAATTCTGTGTAATGTTCCTATTGTGTAAAGAGGAATAAACCACCACCTGCTTCATTCTGCCCAACTGCAACAAGTAAAGCTTTTCCAGTGGCATAAATGAAGAAAGCACAGTGACCCTAAATTCTGTCCCTCCAAAAAATTGCAGATCTCTCACTTACTTCCCCTTATGTAGCATTTTTGATCCATGCTTCTTTGAAAACTGCCTCTTGAAATATGTCTATGAAACACACTTGTGCGTGTTTTCAATTGCATTAAACGCAGGAAGTTTTGACCATTCCTTTCCTCTGGAACATTTTCATTAGGATATCACCTGCACAAGGTCCTACGCAAGTAATTCACAAGCCTTTTTGTTTGCCACCTGTATAGGGATGAATTTCAGCCCTGAGCTTTAAAAATCATTTTAATTCTTTCTTGAAGTGTAACTAAGTCAAGTCTCAAATCTAGGTTTCCAATTGAATGCCACTAGAGATGGAAAAAAATGGGTAAAAGAGAAGAAAAAAAACAATGTCATAAAACCTGTTTCCCCATTTTTGGTGAAAGGGAAAGAAATAAAGCACAATTTTATGATCCATACTGGTGCTTTCCAGCAAAAAAGCAAAGGCTCTGAACTTTCCACCCTGTGCACTGTATTCGAATATGTGTAATGCACTGTGTCAGAACAGGATGGTCAACTATAAGGACTGAAAAATAGTGAGTCAGCCTCTTTCCTCATAATCATGGTGTTTCAGTGAATAAAAAATGTTTGCCTTTCATTTGCCTTCTTTTATTTTTTGTGTGTTGACCTTTTGAATGTCATTTTTTACTTCATGTCTTTAGCTACAGGGAAAAGACGTATTTGTTTTTAAACAAAAGCTGACATTCTCACGTAATAGGGTTAGTTCAAGCAATGAGGTGTAAGAAAAAACATGTATTACAAGAATTTTATCACAACAGTTGGCAGTGCTTCTAAACTGTCCACAGTTCTTGCTGATTTGATCCTCTTGAATACAGTCTCTTATATTATACATACAAAGAGCTGCTAATGATTCAGTTTTTCTAGCACAACCCAGTCTAAAGCTCCCAGTAAACCTTATTTAATAAACCCTATCACTCCATGTGTAAAGAAGCCTTAGAATCTGGCAGACAGAAAGCCAATATTCAGAGGTGTTCCTCCTTTTTGTCCCACAGAATGATGCCTGGATTTGGATGGGAGGTAAAAATACCCATTTTTCTTTATAAAATCCTCACCTCCCTCAGAAAATCCCCATTTCCTTCCTGGTATTTGCATAATGAGCAAAACTGTTGGTAGTCTGCCAAATGAACTACTGGCCACAAAACAGTCGGGCTGAATGGGAACCCTTAGAGGAGGCTGTCTCCTCGTGGGGGTGGAAAACCCTAAATTTCCCAACAACCTCTTCATTTAATGCAGCATATAATCCAAATAATTACTCTTTTCTCTGGAAAAATCCCCCCGCCCCACCCTACTTCCTTCAAGCTGGAGAAGATCCAAGCAGACTCCATCCAACCCACTATGTGGCCCTGTGGGAAAAAAAATAAAAGCCCCCTACTGCTAGATGATGTAGTTGGTTTGGTAATTTATGCAGTTCTTCATGGCTGACTATTTAGGCTTCACTTTCTACTGCTAATACGTAAGTACCCAGGCCTTGCCTAAAAACTTACTTGCAAAATTTAAAGCATTTGGATGCTGTAGGTGAACACGACAGGTTTTAGAAGCCAGGATTACTTTACCTTACACCTCAATTCTACTTGAGTTATGGTACCCTCTTCAAATAAGCAAGGTTGTAAATTCTAACCAAAATGTCATGCAACAGTCAAACGGGAATGTGGGCTGGATTTTCTTTTTTAAAGCTGATAACAGAACATGATAATGCTACCGTGGTTGTTATGTACGTTAAATAATCTGTTAGGGATGTTCATCCTATCGTATCCTGAATTTTGGTTTGCCAAGCAAGGCCTTGCAGGTGAGGGTAGGAATTTTGACATACTTGTCTGCCTCTGAACCTCACCATCTAGTCGTTCTTAGACGTATGTGCATTCTTCCTAATTTACCATACAGCTGTCCCAGTACCTCAGAAACTATAGTATATGTCCATATTCAATCACCTTGCATTCTTCCTCAGTAAACATCTTTAATATCCCAATAGCAAATGCATATAAATAAACTGTAAAAATAATGGAAGAGCTTTAATACCAGGGATATGGAGCTGTCAGGATATAGATATTCTCACGTACTATGAGTACATACTTCAATAAGATGTTTGCTACTTCCTCTTAAGATATTATACACAAGTCTTGGGAATGAGGATATTGTCACTGGTCAATGGGCATAGCAGAGAAAACAGGAAGGCTCTTGTGTTTGTACTATACTTAGAGCCAAGAGCTAGTTTCCGTACTAACAACAGGAAATGTTGAGCAATAAGAGTCTTGCTCCAAAAATGACATTGAAAATTAGATGTTGTAATGCTCCCTTTAAATTATAGGGTGAAGGATATCGACAAACAGCAAGTGAAATAGTGAATAGTGAGTTAGCCTTAACTAAGTAAATAATTTCATTTAGGAATATAGAAAATTAATTATATTTTTATGTTTCCAAGTGAGGTCCATCAAATACTCCTTGCATTTTCTATTCCAAAGCAGTATTTCTTACCCTTGATATCTGGTAAATCTCAGTAAATGATGGTGAGATTAAGAATGCTTATCTTTACCAAAGCACATTGATCATGATCCAACACACTAGTTTTTGGCCAACCAGTCAGCACAATTAAATTTTTTATAAAGCTTAAATCACATCAGGTACATTGTACATAAAGTACTAGAGTCAGGATAAGGTAGCATTTTTGTTCAACTACATTAGGGAATACTTCATTATGAATAAAAGGCCATGCCCTGTTATTTTCCCTTGGGAATAGAGGGAAGAGAGGATGCTACAGAACCAGAAGGGAAAGGATTCATGAAACTCTGTAAAGAAAGAAGTTCAACTAATTATATTTAACTATTTAAGCAGATAAAGGTATAATAGATTTGACACTCTGAGTGAGTTTAGATGGAGATGCTATATTCCAGAAATGATACTCAGTTTAGTGTGTTTGAGGAGAATATTCTTTTGATTAAGAAAATGGATTTGCTCTAGACCACTACATACATCAATAGAAGGAGAAGAAAGGGGACTGAAAACAGTTGTAATTATTGTTTAATAGCACTACAATATTCTCTGATAACATGTCAAAAATGAGACAAAAAAGAAGGAAAACAGAAAGGAAGGAAGGAAAACCAAAGTTCAGAACTAGGAACTGATAAGGGAATTGCTTCTCTCAGTGATTGGGATTATGACAGTAGACAGCATTCCTCTGGCCAAGTGTAGAAAGCTGCACTGGATATGGTAAATTACCAATTAGTTCCTTCAAAGTCACTGGTGAGAAAGATGCACTTCCAGGAAGCAATGTATGTCTCCTAAAGCAGACAACTGAAATAGGTGCAATAAAGCCTTTTCCAGTGTGTCTAACTTTGTATCTAACTTTTGGCAATCGAATATACCATGCTCAGACATGTAAAATTATGGGAGAAGTCCACCCCTAAAGACCAAAGTAAACAGTAACATCTGATGGTTGCCTGAAGAAGGTATTAGCTCTCTGCTTTTGTGCAAAATTCTCAGTAATAGTAGTGGGGAAGGGCAGGGTGTGAAACTTCAAATTCATATTGAACACTATAGACTATAAACACAAAATCTATCTTATTTTTAACAGTATCAGTTATCAGGGGGAAAAAAAAAAGTATGCAAATTTAGGGTTTAAAATACTTTATTAAGATGATTATTCCTTGCTCTTGTATTGTGTCCTGTCTTATTTTCATAAGGAAAGAAAAAAAAGACACTAAGTGCATTACTTACAGCTTTCCAGTTCAGTTAAATCTGTTATTCCAAATATAATTCACTTACATTCACCTGAGCATGAATAGTCAAGTCATCATCATTTCTTTGCATTCTTTTTGGTTCTTCTATAAATAAAAGTTCCTCTCTTTGGGATAAAGTGAGCAACATCGCACACAGTGTTTAATAAATGGGTAGATCATTGTTGTTACACCAAGGTCTCTTTTCTGCATGGTAGTAAGCAATATAGAGACCATTCTTGGGAATATATAATTAGGCTTATGATCCTATTTTACATTTATCACAATCAGGTTGTACCTGCCTTTCCCTTGCCTGGTCATTCATTGTGAGATAGTTCTTGATCAGTTTGTTTGACAAGTTTGAATAATTTGCATGACTTGAAAACATTGTCACCTCACTATTTCGGATTTTGTATGCGTAATTCAAGTATCCAGGTCTCAGCAGTGATTCCTGGGGGATGTCAGGGGTAACTTTTTCATTGTAAAACCAGACCCTTTTAAACATGTCCTTTATTTCCTATTTTCTGCTGTTGTTAATCTACAAGAAGGTACCATCCTGTGCTGGTTCCTTTTAACTGCCTTTAGGTGAGATCTAAATCCCCCAAACACCCCTTTCCATATGCTATTCACCCATTCTAAAATCTCTAGCAGAGTACTTGTGCTTGTTTGAAAATTACCTTGTGGAACTATGAGCCAGGCCTTCTCCTCATGACACAAAATTTAAAGGAAAGCTGTTTTTATCCTGTTGTTTTACAGAAACAAGTTGTGTATGATCGCTTCATTTGCCTTCTAAATAGAAAAAGGAATCTCTAACATGTTATGCAGTTTTTAAACCAAATTAGAATGGTAACAGTGGAAACCTTGAAGAGAATGAAACTCTTAAAGTTACTGGTCCATAAATGAACTGGCAGGGAGCAGCAAGACTGGTTATTCTGAACTGTGGGAAAAACTGCAATAAGGCACAAGGAGGGGAATCTCATAACTACTGCAAACACAGGTCCATCCCCTTTACTATGCACTAGAGAATACACACTTGAGAGAAACCTTGAAATTGAGGGAAGCATTACTCAGGCTTTTGTTTAATAGGAAACCAAGTTTCCTTAGTGCTGTCTTCAAGGAACTACTTGTTCCTTAAGCCAGGAAATCTGTGTATCTTACAGATGATATATGTGTCTGCATGAGAGTTTAAAAAAAAATCTAACCGGGAGCTCCTTTCTCCATTCTGAACGATCCAACTTCCTCTTGGGCAGATAGTTACAGGAGCTGATAACACTGTAGAAGCCATTAGAAGGAAACAAACCAGCTCCCTATAATGGGCACTACAGCCTTCATTTGGCCTTATTGCTGCAGTAGACTGATTTATGGGATACCAAGTCTCGTACCAAAACCAGCTGGCTAGAGCTTGTTTGGGCATGATGGAAGCCATATCATCACTTTGGAGGCAGCAACAAGCAGGAATGTCTCAGATAAGCCGCCTTATCTGGCAATATTTGCCTACTACTTGTTACACAGATTTAGAAATCCTACAGTGTTTCAAGATCCTCAGATTCTTCTGTAAAGCAAGATGTTTCTTGAGATCTTTGTTTTGTTACCTCAGAATTTATACTTCATCTGTATGTTCTGCAATGAACAGTAAGATGGAATCATTTGGGTAATTAAAACTCTGCAGCTGACTTTTTAGATAGAACTTTCAGATTTTTAACTCATAAAAGTCTAAAAAGTTTGCAATACAAGAAAATGTGACATTGCCTTTGTATTTAGGCAATACTGATATACCCTCGCCTGGCTGCCAATCCCCAGGTAAGAAGTCCACAGACTGAGTGACAGAAGGCTAGTTGAAAAGATTGATCTTTGAAAGTCATCTTGATGTTAAGGATGTTGAAACTGGAGGCATGCAACAAGATTCCTCCCTTCCCAGATGTTTGCTTAAGTGCATTAGATATTAAGAAATCCTATAGACAAATAAGACTGGCTTTCAATTGGGGTGAGCTGCAATTGTGAGCCATCATTTTATACTTAAAATATTGATAGCATTTTAAAGTTTTTAGATACTAAGTATTATGAGATGTAAAGAATGGCTGCTGTATCAAGTGAGACTAGATTGTCTGGGACTCCTCAGGCCTGACAAAGCAAGCTGCAACACATGATGGAGGAGGGGATTTAAGTGTTGATTTTTCATAATTTCTCATGACACTTTTGCTTAGAACAGAGAAGTACCACTGAACTTATCAAAGACAAGATTTAAAATAAAGAGGACCCTGTACAGCCAGTCTAATTTTCATTCATTATGAAGTTTTTAAAGATTAGCTTGCTGCACAGGCATTTGAGGACATAGGGATATATTTTCTGACCAGATTCTTCACATTATTTACAGTGAGAAGAGTTTCTTCTCCCTGCCCAAACATGGTGGCAAAGAACACAAAAAGTCTCCATGGATGTAATGAACTTACCGTAAATTTTTACTCTTGTGACCTTTAAGAGCAGTCCCTAGAAGATGGTGGCTCTCTAAAAGTATACCCTTTTTACAAGTCAGTAAAACTACCAGAGATAGCCAAGGAAGTCAGCCACATGGTGTTATGGTCCTGTCACTCCATCACAGCCCCTCAGTTGTAGCATCCTGCTGCCATCACGTGTTCAGCTCTCTCAGGACATACCAGGCACAATCATTTTGAAAACAGCTTGGGGTGGTTTCAGATGTTCCTGCTGTTTCTTACTGCACTGTGGCTTAAGCTTTCAGCCCCTAACATGAAGTGCCAGAACAGAAGACACTGAACCTCTGCCTGCAGCATAGTCTCAGTCCTTTGAGTGCCTTAGAAAGTTCAGAGGATGTTATGCTGCTGTGTACTACAAGTGGTCTGTAATACAAGCGGTCTGATGAGTTACAGCTTAAGCAAGCAGAAGCTCCCTGCAAAGCTCTTGGCCACTTGGAAGTTGTGAGTATATGTGAAATAAACTCTAGCTTAGATGGTGAGAAATAAGTTCCATGTGGAACATGAGATTCCTATCTACAACAGCTGACCATTCTTCCCTCTTTCTTTTAACACTCAGTACTTTACCTTCCTCTACTCTTTTCATAATAGGCTGGCATCAGCTGCAGTTAAAGCAGCTCCTCAAAGCTACTACTCAAATGGGTGGCAGCCCCATGGATCCAAGGAGAGCTTTGGACACCATGTGGGGTATGTTCATGTAGAAAGACATGCACATTTCAAGTCTCACAAGGCTGTGTCTTCCTGTTATCTTCATATGCTGCAAGGTTTCAGCTTGACTTCGACAGTATACTTCTGGAAACAACAAGCAAAGGTGTCCCTTCTTTTGCACCTTCAGCCCTTGCAATCAAAAAGCATCAATCATCCACCCTCAAGGCTGTTCAGATGAGATGCTTGGATAAGAGTGACTGGTAAGGCAAGGGCCAAATCACCCACCTGAGCCTACTGTAATTCACCTTTTTGATGCAAGACTGCCTTCATCTCCCTCTCTCAATGGACTAGAGAAAAATAGGTGCTTCCTCCTTTCAGACTAAAGCAGCTGCTATATTCTGGATTGTCATAGCTTTTCCCCAAGAGGAGGATTTCCTCTGTTTCATGAGCATGTTGTTTCGAAAGCATCTCCAGAGACCAAATTCCACGTTACCCTTGCACTACAAGTTCTGCAGAAATGACAAAGACAAGATGAAAAGCAGTAAAATGACCAAAACAAATGTGATACAGCACACAGTAGTGGTATACCTTGACCACATCCCTGGAATGTCAGCAGGAATTGTATGGGAACCATAAATAACACACAAATAGTTAACAGAAGAGAGTTTCTTAATGTCTTCAGTCTTGGCCAAACTACAGTTAGTACACAGCTGAACGTATAGTCTAGTTATTGAAAACAAGAGCATCTTTCCTTGAATTTATTTGCGTCTGACATAGAGCTTCAATCTTCTGTGTAGAGAAGAAGCAAATAAACATTTCAATAAACACGTAAAATCAAAGAAACATACAAATAATATTTTCTGAGGTTGTAAGCAATTAAGAAAAGCAAGCAAATGCCAACAGCATAACTTTTCCCTCAAAATTCCAAGTTTAGAAACATCTCTGATCTTTTAAGTTTAAAAGAAAAAAAAAAGAAGGAAAAAAGAAAGAGAGAAAGCAAACAGATTTGGGGTGGAAATGCCATCCATGTGAAAGTGTCCACTAAGTACATTTTTTATTTCTTCTATTTCCTTTTGGACATAAAATACTTATGAAATAATTCTAATCCAAAGCCTGTACACTAGACATTTCACTTTTGTGTTCCTGCTGTCATTGCCAATAGTTTGTTCTTTGAAGGTCTAACCTCAGGTGCCAGTCATAGCCCGTTAAGGCTAGGCTACATCCTCTTGATCACGTTCCAACAATAAAATGCTGTAAAATACTTTCTGTTTTTTAAGATTCAAGTTCCATTTGGAGCTTGGAGTGAAAGGAAATTTGGAAAGAATAAAATTCAAATATTTCTGTGTTTATCCACCTCGGGGACAATCCTTGTTATTTAGCGATTTACGGTTTAAAGTTCTGGATCCTGTTGATGCTATTTACAGAAATTAATTGCATTTGGTTTCATTTTAACCTTTTTATTTTTCAGAGATGGATGTTTATTCCTAGCCTTATCCTAAAAAAAAAAGAAAAAGTTAAACCAAAAAAGGCCTTTCCACATTTTCTACAGGTTTGAATCGGTCACCCCAGGTCAGGATTTAAATTCATTGCCCAACAATGAGTTTGACTCGCAGACAGTTTCATAATAAAGTTAGGTAAAGTTGTTTAAAAATATATAAGTTTAAAAATGTTGCACAAGTGTTACTCATTCCAAAGCATGCTTTTGATAAAGACCTAGTCTTCTTTTGTACCCACACATGCAGAAATATGTGTCCAAACAGGGATGGACACACATACACAGTCCCCCAAAGAATGGGCAAGTGGAACCTGCGAAAATAGGTATTTTCTTTTACTTGCTATTGAGGTACTTCTCCTTCAAGTTTCCCTAACTTCCTAAGTTTTCCCTAAATTCCCTACAGCTACACTTGGTTTGTACACTCAAAGGAGTTCAAATTACAATAAATGAGAATTGCCATCTTTTCAATGTCTCGTCAAAGAGTTTTCTCCCCTGTCTTATATGCATTATAACCTGCAGGAACTGCCATTTCCAGAATTAAGTCTCCCTTAACTCAGATTATTAATGTGGGATGAACGATTTCCAAAACTGGCAATAAAAAGATGAGGGTGAGAATAAGGGATAGTGGGGAGGGGAAAAGTGAGTATCTCTCCTTTTTTGAGAATTACCTTCTTTAACTCCCTCCATACCTTGTGGAGTGCACTGAATGTTAAGCTGTATTAATCAAACAGTTCAATTTCTAAAGTTCATGGGAGGCAGTATTTGCAAATGCATGGAGCGCACTGCATATCTGGATTATTTCCTACAAAATGTGTATGTTTGATAAAAATCCTCAGCATGCAATCGTGTGCAGACAAGAATGAGATCTGAAGGTTCACCTCTTTCAGCTGTACTTCAGTATAACTGAAGAATATGCTAAAGGAAACTTTAAAAAAATTACTTTTCTTTTACCATTACGATCCTAGTGGCCTTTAGCAAGAGCCATGCAGTTTATCACACAAATTCAACCCCATTCAACCATGCCCATGGCAGGGGGTTGGAACTGGATGATCTTAAGGTCCTTTCCAGCCCTAACTATTCTATAATTCTATGATTCTATGATTTCTTTGATTATGTTTGTAGGGGGGAATCAGTTTTAGCTCTTTTTCAGCCTCGCTGAAAACAGCAAAAACGCTTGCTAATTTAGAAATCATGTTGATCTTCTATTTAGCTTCCATAGCTGAGATAAGGTTCAAAATAATGAGGGTGAATACATATTTAATGGTTTAAAGATAGACTAGTAAACTCAAGAGAAAAGACTGACGTCAAATATGGTCTTTTATCTAACTGGCTTTTTTACTGCATGTTAATATTGTGCAGAAGAATATGACATTTAAATCTGTTTTCTTAAATCAAAAGAAGGAAAGAAAGAAAAAACCGAAATGGTGTACCTTATAATAAGGTATACTTCTAGTTTAAAGAAAAGTATTTTTAGCAAAAACAATAGTGGAAAGTTTCAGACAAGGTCTTTTGAATTTTCCAGCTCTTTGAACTATGGTTCACACTGGCATGAACATGTTTTTTCTGGCTCTCATTTGAACACATGTTGAGAGCTGATGCATCTTTTCTTACATTTGTACCAGTTAATTGTTTCAGGGAATGCTGCACATATATCTACAACTTAACAGGGAGTGTGATTCTCTGTATAACTTGACTACAATATTTCCATCTTCTGCATCAGCACACATTTTGTCAACAACACTCCATTACAGATTCTGGCTTCTACCTTGAAGAGCCAAAAAATGACTAAAAAAAAGATAAATTGCCATATTTTTTTAATCATCAGTTTGTTCTGCTCTTGCAAAGAGTAACCATGAGCTCCAATTTCTTTCTTTTCAGTGTGATAATAACCCACAGTATTTTCCCATATTACATTCTCGGCATTGCCTTCCAATGAAATTCTTTTAAATGCTCTGCCAGTCTGGTTACATATATCCCAGTGACCTATTGATTTCTTATGTGCTGGTCCTGGCCACGTGGTCCTCAGATTCAGATACACAGCAGCTGTTAGGAGCAGTTAGTTATAGGTACAATATGTTTCTAACAGATCATTTCAGGAGAACAGTCATGTAGTATTTAGAGTGGAAAAAAATCAGTTTTCAGATCAGGCCATAGGAAGAATACATGAAAGTTCCATAGGCTTTTATAACTCCTCTGCACCTTCTGAAGTCAGTAATTCAGAAAGAAAGACGAGCAAGTATATAAGTAGGAATCATCACCTTCCTTTCCACTCCTATTGCACTGATTGATAGCGACATATTGTATCAGACATTTTTGGTTCAGTATGCATATCCATGTTTTCTTGTTTCAATGGCATGTGAGTCCCTTTGTAAGAACTTCATCTAGCTGGGCTTTTACTGGGTTTTCACACAGTTCACATTGGTTTCCTGAGTGGGTTTTACTGCTCCTTTGTTGCCCCCAAATAAACTATTACAGGCAGCACATTCCCCCAAGAAAGAATAAATTTTGGAATCTCACTAGAGTGCTACTGATGATTTACACCCATCTGCCCAGCACTGCCATTGGTTTTGCAGTAGTGATGTTTCTGAAATGGTATCAAGAGCGCCTCTTTACTCAGACTTCACCAGTCGGCCTCTGAATTCTAAAAAGCCTGGTTATACCATTATTATACAAAGAAGAAACAACAAACCAATAACTCACCAGCAAAACAAAACCAAAAACCCCTTGCAACAATGATGACTTCAGTGAGCAAAGCAGGACAATGCTATCTGGTTCCCTGCCATTGGTAGATCTATGCTTTTTAAACATCCGTTGAGGTATTCTCATCAGATTATTGATATATTAATTGCATTCACTTTGCGTTCGAATTTTGTTCCAGAAATAACAGTTCAGACCATACCCATATCCGCTCTGTGTTCTGAAAGTTTTTAACAGTTTTAAGGGCATTATGTTAAAACTGAGCTTTGAGCATTTCTGATACAGAAAATCAAGGAGGGAAACATGCCTATTTGTGCATCAGCTGTCTATCATATGTATATTTTCTTCTCAGCTATTGTCCATAAATACCCATACAGGATATTTATCACCTTAGCTCTTCAAGGAGGAATCATTCTAAAATTGCATTTGCCTTGTAGTTATCATAGTAAGGCCCCGATCTTGATCAGGCTACCTAAACTTTGCTACAACGCATCTTAAATGATAAGAACAATTAGGAAGCTGATAAGGAAGAATTAATACTAAACAAAGCAATACAAAGTGTGAATAACCTGAGTCATCCTTTCAAAGGTGTGAGTCATAGAACAAAGTAGATTAATCCTCTACTAGCAAGATATAGTATTTACAGTACAACAGCACTTAGGAGATACTTGTGCCCAATTAATTCCCTCGGACACAAGGACCACTGATGCTGCCTCATATCCTGTGTAATTTCTGCAAAACCATAATGAGATGTTTCATAACTCAATAGTTTCTTACTTAAACTGAAGAGCTGGGTTAAAGAGCTACGGATAGGCTGTATTGTACCAAACCCCCTAACCTTCATGCTTTGTAAAACATTATGAACATCAGAACCCTTTTTTTTCTGTTCCTCCTTATATCCTCTCATTTGGTACTCAAGAAGAAATTTTATGCAGTGTGAACAGTCTTGAAAAAACCCTAAGTATTTATAAATGTGCAGACAATGAAATAAGGCCCAGGTATTTTTGACTGGTTAAATGCTATTTCACTTTCTAAAAAGTGACTTGTTCTTCCCTGAAACCTTTACAGTCTGGAGAGGTTCATCATAAAGAGAATAATGAGATTAGGAGAAAAAAACCCAACAAATTACAGCTTCCACGTAACTGTCTGTACAGGCATTTCATGAACATTTATATTTCATCACTGCTCCTCACCTACAAGCTAACTTGATATTTGTCTTGCAGACAACTTGGAAAAAGCACAAAGCTAATTCCTCTTATCCACAGCAGCAGCTCCTTGTTTTATCATCTGTTCCATCATCTGTTTTACAACTCTACAGCAGATCTTTTGTGCTAGAAACTAAGGAGAGATTTCCTTTGTTTGACCCACCAGTGTGCCTCCTGATCCTATCACTGACTTCCCCACGTTGGTACCTTGTGTAGACTACGTCTAGGACTCCATCTTGTTATATAATCTTAACCTCCATCATAGCTTCTAAGCCATTCACTTTGCTTCACTGCTCCTTTCCTTTATATTTCTACATTAAATTATTTTTAGGTACGTGTTACTCGTTTAAATAGAGCCAACATTTTCGTTCTATGACAAGAGCGAGTAAGAATAAAACTACCATGTTCCAATGTTTCACCATCCTTATTTCAACATTAGCTTTCCTTGCATGCCCATCCTTGTCTCTGTGTACTATAGACAAGATTAAAAATAAAGGCCTGCTAGGCCTTTACAATTAACTTACCCAATTTTCATTAGAACATGGGCGTTGAATGTATAACAAACTTTCTTCTCAGTCTGAGAACTTAACACCAAAGAGTCAGGCCGCGTTTCTAAAGAAAAAAGATTATGTGTGAGGTTTGTTCTTTTTTTTTAATTATTTTTAATTTTATTTTAATTTCATTTTATTCAGTTTAAAGGCTAAGCATAGTTTGCTTAACATCTCTGCTTCAACAGATTGTGAGTAAATCACTTTATGCTGACACATTAATTGATGACATTTAGTTGGAGTTTTGTCTTTTTGACTCAGGAATTTACTTGTTTTCAGTTAAGTGTTTATTTTGAACATATGACTCTACCGTATTGATTCACCCAAACACCTGTTTCAAGTGAAAAGTGAGAATGTTGCTGCATTGTAAGAAGGCAAAAGCACCTCCTGGAGCCAGGATATACTGAACATTCATTCATTACCGCATGAACAAAACCCCAACAAACCCAATACAGGAATATAGCTGACCACTGAGCCTGTGAATATGGATGTCCACCTCCTTTGCCTCTTCAGTGAAGCAGAGAAAGGGCAACTGGATTAGCTGCAATTTTGCATCACCAAAGGCTGTTGAAAGACTATACTGCCAGCTCCTGACCTGAATGAAACTCTTTCCACAGACTGCCTGCTCTGGCTTCATTAGGCATTGGACCGTGGTCCATTGCCCATATTGATGTAATGGCTACATCAACAAGATGACACAAATCTCTCACAGAAGATGAGCTGTCTTTGAATCATTTCACCAGTTTCTTAACTATGTATGTGATTTTTGTCATCATTTATTCCCATCTTGTTCTTTTTTTTTTTAAGACCAGCATGTTTAATTATGACAGAATAAACTGAACTGCTTTCAGGATGTAAGGGTCTGCACCATCACTAATTTGGCCAAAGTTCCCCCCATTTTGCTTGGGAAGCTGAAGCTGGGAGAGTGAGCATGGCTTACAAGGTCCACTAAGCAGCAGTGCACATATCAGAAGCTGTGGGTTTAATGACAGCTTTCTAGTGGCAGAGCTTTCAGACAGGTTTGTAAACAGGGCAAGGGAACTACCCCTTTCGTCTGTTTCTTGGTGGATGGCTAGAGCAAAAAATGTCAAGTCTATCTTACAGTTTATGCCATTCCCTTACATGGTTAAAAATATCCCAGGCATCAGGCCACATTTGAAATCCATAGCCAAGTACAGTGTCAGTCAGAGCTTGACTAGATGCCAGCGAACAGCTGCATATTTTGGACTTTGGTGAAAGCTCTGAAGCCAATGCACCTATCCTGCCACACAAAAGCTCCAAAATGGGAAAAAATATATCCATATGTGAGCTAAAATATTGAAATGGAACATATAATGAACCTGTGGAGGCCATTAAAACTGAGATTTTACCTGATTTGTTAGCCTGAGTCAATACTTCGCTCATTAACAAATGTATTCAGAATTTATAGTTTCAGTCCAGCCAGTCTGGTGCAAAGGCTTCATAGCACACAGCTTCAGTCAGACCTTAAGCAACAACGTAATCACTGGACACGGTTATCTACAATTAAACTAAGTGATAAGTCACTTTATTGTTTTCCTTGTCTTTTTTTTTTTCTTTCCTCATGTGCTTAACTACCTTAAAATGTACTTCCTGAAATATATTTTATGGATATAAACGTTTAGTTGCCATTGTATATCATATGGAAGATTAAGCCACTTTTAACAACACATTATTTTGTAAGGTTATAAGTTATTAATTATGAGTCACTACAATAAGTAACAGTTCTTTAATTTGGTTGATTTCAAACAGAGACAAAAATAATTCTATTCCTCAGCTCTATAAAAAGAATACTATAAACATGAAAACCATAGTGGAAAGGTTAGAGTCAGCTGGTCTGAGTTATCTTCTTACTTAAATATTAAGATTAAAGAGATGTCCATGTTCTGATACTTAGGATAAGTTTAAATTCACCTCCACTTCTGTTCGTGTTTAAGAAGAGCCTTGTGTGTTTCAGACTTAGATGTCTCAGCAACACTTTAAAAGTGTCAGAAATTAGGAAAGAGTGTAGATAGTACAAAAGCAAGCATTTACACTTCAATAACAGAATATTCCTGATAAAGGTATTTGATGGAGGAAAAGGTACAAAGAAATAATTCTTTATAGCTGGTAGAATCCCTGTGAGAAACTTTATATCTAAGAAATGAGGTATGTGATGAAGGGTAACTCTCTGCATAAAGAGACCAGAATGGGCAGAGTTAAGGACATTCTAAGCCCATCCAAATAAACCTAGAAGACAATACAGGTAACAAAGAGGCTTCATGAAGATGTGAAAACAAAGATGAAAAAAGGGAGTGAGATGTCAGAAAAAAGTGAAACCTAGTGATATTGCTTGAGTAGAAAACTGATCCACTCAGAAACAGTTTATATACAGCTGTTGTTTATATACAGTTTATATACAACTATTTCCCTGCCCATGGCAAGGGGCTTTGAACTAGATGATCTTAGGGTCCTTTGCAACCCTAACTATTCTAAGATTCTATGATTCTATGATTGCTGATTGAGTCTTTCCCAGGTTTCAGTCTTAAGGGTGTCTTAAGACTGAATCCTTGTCTTAAGATTTCAGTGTTAAGGCTTAATGTGACTACTATAGTCACATTTTCTTCAGTAATAAGTAATTCTACTCTTGATTTTGTCTTAGTGAATCCAGAAAGCGGACACAAACGCATATCCCTAAACCAATGCAGTCTAAATGCCTGAATTATCTCCTTGCAGCTTTTTGCCAATGTAATCTATGCCAGGACCATAAGTAAATGGATGAGAAAGGCTCACATCCTGGACTCTGAGGTCAACTGAGCAGCATCACTATCTGGTGATACAAGATTCTTAGAAGGGCAAGTGGAGTGACACAGTCATCACATTTAGTGGCTCTTCCCAAACCATGATGCTTTGGATATGGCACACAGGCTTGGAAAATCACATTCTGCTGAGACTAAGACTCAATCTACTGTGAAAAGACCTTATGAATTGCTGTATTTTGGCCTTTTTGTGTAAGATCTTTTATGCAGGCTTAAGCCCTCTTAAAACGTCCACAGAGAGAAATGGGAAATGTATCATATACATCAAAAGATTGAGAAAAGTATGCTAAAAATGGTGGGGAGAACTTAGTGTTAAAAGCACACCAAATCACTAAGGCATAAAAGACATTTAAATCCTTTTATGTGGAAATTCTAGTTTGATACAGAAGCCAAAATCAAGTCTAGTCAATCAGTCAACCCCGTTTTACAGAGGTTTTCTTCATTTTCTTTAATCCACAAAGAATTTAAAGCTTCAAGTTTTACCAGTGTCCAAATGAGAGAGACAGATCTCGACAACGTGGACAAATATTAGAGATGGATGGAATAGTAAAGATAACATACGGAGAAACCCAAACTTTCCCTAAAAAAGGAGATGGAGATTTCATGATAATTGAATGCATACAGTTAATTTCAATCCTTTCTTCAGTTTCAGGCATATCTGCGCTAATTCCTCAGTCTGGGACCAGAAGACGCAGTGCAAAAATACTGTGACTAAGACAACATTAATAATATTTCCAGTGGGAATGGAAGAAGACTGCATTTGTGTTTTTACAAGGAACTTTTTTCTCATGGGATTTCCAGTACAGATATTTTTAAGCAATGGGGAGTTTGGCTACCTTGGAAATAAAATCTGAACAAACATCCAGACTTTTGTAAGGCTGAATTTAACCTCCTCACCCTTCCTTTTTTTTGCTTTTGATGTCTATCTAGCACACAAATAACCAACAGGGGAAAAAAAAAAGGGAGTGGGGAAGAAAGAAAGAAAGAAAGAAAAAATTTCACATTCCTATATTTTGGCCAGCACATTCCTTGGGAGCACAAGTGAGGTGGTTCAAAACTGAAAAAAACCTTTGGAATTTATGTGATTTTGGCATGTGTAGCAATGTACTTTGGATGCATTAAAAAGAGCGGTTAAAGGGCGTGCACTTTTTTTTGGGGTCAGTTTAATCTATTTAACTCTTTAAACTCCAACGTGTTTTTTCTTAGATCAATCTGAATTAAAAGTCACATAAAGGCATCTATAGACATCACATTGTTCTGCTGTTCATGCACCTGTCAGGGAGAAGTGGCAATGCACATGATACAAGCCACATGATGCATGGAAGAGAAGATGTTGTTGTGGCTGGGACACAGAGTGAAGGGCCAGGAGCCTTGGGTACATTTCCCAGCTCTGCCACAGACATCCCTGTGACCTTGAGCATGACATCTCACCTCTGTAAGCCAAATCTGTAAATAATGCTTTACTTTCTCACAGGGTTCTTGTGAGTTCAGATTAATTATTAGCTGTCAGGCATTTTGCCATCCCTGTACAGAAGGCACTATAAACCACAGTTTATTCCATTTCTGCTGAGGTGAAAAGGGTGCAAAGAATGGGAAAATCTGTAAAAGGAATCAACACCACTGCCTACCACCGCCAGCAACAAAACCCAAACCAACCTATGGGCTAGTGACCCTCCTACTCCTCTTTTTCCCACTCCTTCTCCTGTTCCTACCTGTACAGATGCTGAAGTTCCAAGTACCCCACATCTGTGAGACTAAGTTAGGCCACTTGTAGGTCTTTTATGCGGCCATGCTTTGATTCCAGTGAGATCTTTGTTAATGTTTGCACTTCAAAACACAAACCTGTGGCCAAAGAGATCTACATTTCTACTCTTACTAACATGTATCAGCTCTTCTGGCCCATATCTATTAGGATTGCCCAGCAAGCAGAAAATCCCCTCAATTTAAGGTTACTCATGATGTTTAAAACAACCATATAAAATAACACAATCCTTAGTTATAAGTCCACATAGAGTACTTTGAAAATATTTCACAATAGATCATATATTTTCTCTACACGTGGCTGGCTTTCCATGTTAAAATTTAGCAAGATTAAGTTCTGTGTCCACTTCAACTTTGTGTGATGTTTTTGGCTGGTTATGTACAATAAATTTAAAAAAGGAAGCATCAGGAGTCAGTCCCTGGCCTAAATTAATCGGATTTCTAATGATCTGCTTTTCCTTTTCCATTTCCTTTTCCTCTTTTTATTATTTTCTTTTTTTCTATTTATTCTTTTTCTTTCTCTCTCTTTTTTTTTTAATATTCCTTTCTCATTCTCTTTTTTTTTTTTTTTTTTTAATAGAAGTGTTTTCTCAACACAGTTTCTCTTCAGCGAAAGATGGCACTGACCACTTACACTCTAGCCTGAATGTAAATCAATGCACATATACAGTCCAATCACATTGGGGAGGTTAGATTGCAGGGAAATGCTATGGATGGAGAAGGGGAAGTCTGATAATTTTTTAGTCCAAAAGGCAATCAGAACTTCCTGTGTTGTGGTACACACAGATCAGTATTTTCTCATTGTTTCTCTGAATAGGAGGCAAGTAGTATCTCTTCAGAAATGCATCAATTCTAGTAACATTGTTCTCATAATTAAATGACACTATCTAAAATTGACACCTCATTTCTTGTCTGAATGCATCGCCAAACATGGTTCTTGTTATGCCTTTTTTTCTGGTAAAATGAAGTGTTGTTTGCTATCAGCTATCCTTACACATGCAGACACTTCAAACTGGTAACCAAGAAACTTCTCTTTCTCAGTTTCTCCTTGGCCGATTCAAGGAGACTGAGCTTCTTTAGTTTACCACTACAAGGCATAATTTCCAGATCCCAGAGTCATTCTTGTCTTTTCAGGAAGATCTCTAATCTGGTTTTACCTGTAAAGAAAACTTTCCTTTCTGCGGTGATGGAGCTGTCTGCAGTTCCCTCAGCTATGAAGTGCAAAGCTCCTTTTTGAAGCACTTGCATTCCTGCAGGTGAGATCCTATAAAATGGTTACCTCAGAGTGTCATTAATATTTGTGTGCTGAATGGTAGCCTTTAGTCTCTCTAAATATCCATGGAGCACATTCACTGATCAAATTTTCACCAACATGGATTTATTATGCTGAAAATTAGAGAAATTAAATATAAAAGTATAGCGATATACTAGAGCAATATGCAGCACAATATATATGCTGCATGGTAGCTGATTATAGCCAGTAAACTGATTCTCCCATTTATTTTAGCTTCTGAACTGGTTAGCTGCATTCATTTTAGGCAGTTTATTTTGGCATCAAAAATGATGTGAAGAGTCATTATTCATTTTCTGTAAAAGCAAGATGAGCGAGAAGTTGAGAGGGGAACAATTATCATTTTACTCTCATGGTCACTGATTCTTAAAAGCCATCTGGTAACGTTTTCCCTAATGTCATCAATGTGACATTTAGAGTTGGATTTTCTAAGTTTGGCCTCCTGGTTATGGCCACAAAATTCGCACACAAAAGCACTCCTGCATGCTAGAAGATAATTGCGCTCACAGCACACATACTTAGGTATGCAAAATGGCATAAAATAGAACTAAATCCAGTATAAAGAACTGAGCGAGAACTGAAAAAGAACTAAAAACTGAGAGGTTGGGTGGACAGTGTGCAATTCTTAATAATAATCTTAATTTCAGTGATAGTTTTCAGGCTACTGCCTTATTCTGAAAGGACTGACATTGATATTTTATATACATGCCATACATGCCTTGATTTTTATTTATTACTATTCTAAAGTCTATTTTCTTCAGAATCCAAGAGGGACTTAACAGAATTTCTTACATTTCCTTTAAATCACTCCCTACCCAACAGGTCTCATAGAAGTAGCTTTACATTCCTGCATCTATCTAAACAGCATTATATTCAACACTTCAATATAAGCTTTCTGCAGTAAGGAAGAGGCATTTCTTATCTACAGCTGCCTAGCACCAGTAGTTTGGGAGCTTTTTCCCGACACAGAGCACGTAACAGTGAAACCAATGAATTTTTTAAATGCATTGGAAAAGTGATGCAAGAATGAGAAGCGTTCAAAGAAGGGAATTGAAATCAAAGAAGTAAACGTTTTTAACTAAGGTTGAAGCTGATACTGGCTTTTCACTCATTCAGTCAAAGCTCAGGAGGGTAGAGGTGATTCTTCTTGAAAAACTTGTATGAGATAAGAAGCCACTCAACCTGCGTGTAGCACTTCCAGCTCCAGGGTGCAAACCACCTGAACCATTGCTACCCTCATTTCTCTTGTACTGCATGACCAGAACATTCAGTGTCCAAGAAGATGCCAAGAATTTGTTAAAGGCAGGCACTTGCAAAAAAAAAACCCAACCCAACCCAACCCCTTATACTCAATGTTTCCTTTTGTTTATTTTTCAATTTTGCATGTGAAGATTTCAGAGAATCATAGAATCACAGAATGGTTTGAGTTGGAAGGAACCTTAAAGTTCATCCAGTTCCAACCTCCTGCCATGGGCAGGGACACCTTCCACTAGACCAGGCTGCTCAAAGCCCTGTCCAACCTGGCCTTGAACACTTCCATTTCTATCCTGCCTTTTGGTCTCACATCCAATTTTTCCAAACAAGTGAGTTGAGACAGGCCTTGCTGAAAGATGTGTTTCAACACCATCTGAACACAGTGAAGATTATTTTTTACTGAAACATCCTTTGGTCAAACTGCTGCCTGCAGGGACCTTTCCAGAATACATACCTGCAGTGGTATTAGGGAGGCATTACCCATGTTGCCTTCACAGGCAGGAAGAGAAAGCTGGCCTTCAGATTCTGTCCTCCCTTTGGATCCTTCCTGTCACACCCCCATACTCTTTTCAGAGCTTTCCCTAAGTGACAGGGCAAGATAACCCAGCAGTTGACCTATATTTTACCGGTTCTACCCTGGGTAACATTCCTGTGCTTGGCAAAAAATGGGAAGACACAGCTCATGGAACATATAAGCTTTGCCAGGAATGCGCCGTCAGGAGAGTTTCTTCCAGCTAAAACATAAAAGAATTTAACATACAACAAATTTCATTTTCAAATACTGTTTATCAGAGAGTTTAAAATCTACCTACACCTAATCCAGTGCATGTCCTACACTGAACCATAGGTTAAGTCTACTAATCCCTTCATTATGTATTTTGTGTATCGAAGGCTCCAATCAGTCTTGCCTCTGTTTGTTAAAATAATAATGTGGGGATAGCTATGTTTTACATAAGTAAGCATTTTTCCTTTTGTAATCCATTGAGTTCAGGGTGTAACCTGATCATACTGCAAGTCTTACATTATTCATAGTCAGAATTTTTGAACTTGATGATCTTAAAGGTCTTTTTCAACCTAATTGATTCTGTGATTCTATGATTGTATGATTCTGCAATTTTCAAGCTTGCAACCTAAAAGTAGGTTTTTCAAATACAAGTTTAAGGTTTCTTAACCTACTGCCTGCTTTTCAAGATGCTGAATTATTCAATCCTAGTGCAATTTATGGGTCATTGGTAACTTTGCTAAAAAATACACATCTGAGCACCTTGTTCAGTACATACATAACAACTGACTACAGGCTGAAGGCTTGGAAGGCTTCATGGAGTGACTCCAGCCTCCATCAACTTCGTATCACAGAATCAATAGTATCCTTTCTGTATTTAACAGTGAACAATGAGAGCTTATTGGTATTCTATACACAATATAATGGGATATCAGTTAGTGCCAGCTATTAATGGTGAACCTGCTTTCAGATACCTACTTGTTCATGTAAAAAGGGAATCACGCCAACTAGAATTTTTCTGACAGATTTCATTCCTCCCTTTTAATTTTTTATTTTCTTCTGAAAATTTGTTAGGAATTCCTTGCTCTGAGGTTATTGAAAGAGCTGCTCTTTATGTGCTGGAGTTTTCACAGCAGCAATAAAAAGTCACATGAACAGACACAAAATAATTGAAGGAGAAAAGAAAAAGGAAGAGCTTCTTGAGGTTTCAAGCACAACAACTTGGTTTTTTTTGTTTTAATCTTACTCCATTCCTGGTATTGTGTCCCCTATATAGAGTTAAAATATCAGAGCTAGAAGAAAACTTGCTACTCTTAAATGCAGGAAAAGAACATGTGTTTTACAGGTCCTTTATCTGAATTAAGTTCATATGTTTCTGTAAATGCTGAGGTAGTAATAACTTCAGCTTGGACTTGGCATGTCATCCATCTTTTTCCTTCTTGCTTTTTGGAACTTGACTTCATTAAGGATGACATTTCCATGCACTAATATATAACACAACATACAAAATCAGCAGGGTAGCTGAAAGGGAGAGAACAGAAGGAACTGTTGGTGTAAACGAGCCTTTTAAGCAAACTCAGACATTGGTAGCTTTTGGAGTGGGCTTAGCGTCCTCTGCAGAATGAAGAGCTAGTTGTGAGTGCTAGCGCAAGGGAAGGGAAATGCTAACCTGCTTTAACCATAGCAAAGAGAAAAATACACAGTTTAAAAAAGTGGGAGAAAAAGCAAAAGGAAGAAAACCACATAACTTCTTTATTTTACTTGAAAAACCAGAGGACAGTGACCTAGTCTGCAGTACTTTGTGAAAAAGGAAATCTACTGATGCTTTTCTTATCATAATCCTTGTTATCAGGAAAGTTATAAAAGCAAGTTAGATAAGCAGATTCCAAAATGTCACTCTAAAACCAATGTAAGGACTCCCAAAGAACACTACAGAACAGGCCTTTCTGTCAGCTGTAACCCACAAATGTCTGGCAGTTTGCTTAAGCTGACATTTGAGGAGTAAAAGTGGTAAATATATTCAGTAATCATAATCAACAGCAAGGCAACTCCCATGTAATTAATAACCATTTTATCAAGCTCAGGAGAAAATCTAAAAGGAAAATAAGTAATAATGTGCTGAATAGCTAGAAATCTTATCTACCCTGTGAGTTTTTCCAGGCAGCATGTGTCTTGTATGATGCCTCTTCTATAGGGCCAAGCAAACTGTCGGCAATTTCACAAATAACAATAATATTAAGCTGAAAAGATTTCCATAGATACGGTGTTTTGTTTACAGTAATGGCCTCTTCAGCAGACAAAGGCCAGGCTGGTAATCAATAAGAACAGATGATTTCATCCTCACATACCCATTCAGTCTTGATTTATAAGCAGTTTGGCTTATATAAGAAATGGTGGGCAAATCAGTAGAATCAGTAGATCAAGATTAGTGGCTGTAACAGCACAATTTTCCTCAAGTTAGCAAGCAGAATAACTGTATTTTTTAGAAAAGGACAGTCCAGAGAAGAAATTATTTGTGCCTCATGGCTTCTTATGAGGGGCTCATGATGTTAATTTAACCACAAGACTCTCAGTTTAGGGTATTTCAATCATTAGCTTTAGTAATTACCTTTTCGACAGTTAAATGCACGGGAGACCTGCTTTTAAGATAATACTATGCTCAGCAGCAGGAAATTTGAAGTGGCGTAGAACCCTCACGGTGCAAAGAGGATCAGTATGTGCATTTTCAGTAGCAGTGTGTGTTTCAACTAATCCGGATTGATTACCTGTATATTTTCACAGGGAGGAAGGGGAAAAGTGCCATGAGATTATCTTAGATCATATGGATCTACCTGTGGGCTACAATTCAAGCTTTGATTTGTTGGTAAAAGACATTTGAGCAAGATTCTTTTGTTTCTTTGGGCTCTATTCTAATGCTTTATCAATTATGTGACCCATGAAGCTTTGAGAAATGTATATAAGGAGTGGCTCAATTGAAATCCAATAAATTTAAGATTTGTTCAAACACTAATCTGCTACAGCAAGCATTTCAGTTGAAACTAGGAACATGACATATATGCTAAAGTTCAGATGATTACCATGGGTTTCAATACTGGTATTAATGGAGTGTTTGAAGAGGGACAGGATTGATATATTGGAAAGGAAATATTCATGCAATATATATATATGCAAGAGCATAATCTTCAGATGCGTGTACTGCTACTCAAATGCTGCCCTGCTCTGAATCTCAAAACTTAATTCCAATAGGTTTGTGCTCTGTCAGCTTCCTAATTTCTGCTGAGATGCACTAACCCGAGTTATTACACCAACATATGGTTCTTCAGATGAACTATTCTCCCCTTCATCTCACCTCAGAACATGTGTCTAGATCAGACTTCATAGAAGAGCAGCTAACGAGTGGCTTGATAGTTACTGCTTTACAAATACAAATTTACAGCATTCACCCAGGATGTAGAAACTTTTTATCCTCTTCTACATCAGATAAGGTTAGGATTTGAGCACTGCCCTCCAATATCCTAGGAGAAGGGGTGTAGGCCCTTAGCTGACTCCAGAAGCTGTTCATGACTTGAGGACCCACAAGACAGTACTAGGTGCCTAACTATATTTGCTGGATATAAATTGCCTGTCTGCTTTTTCCTCTCAGTCTCCACCTTTATGCCTCCTTTCTCAGTATGTTAAACCCTGTTACACTTATTTTTAGGCTACTTGATGTTCCTTCTGCAGCTGTGACATCTCATAACTGTCACGTTCAGTACAGGAGAAATAATTCCCTTATGCTTGCTTCCTTGTACCTACATTGCCATTCAAGATTCAGTCCCAGATTGACAGAACTATTCAGAAACTGAATGTCAATAGCAATTCCACAATTGTTAAAGAAATGGGGAACATGGTGGAAAAACCACATTCATACTGAATTTGAATGAATTTTGGTTTTACTGTGAATTGCAGGCCTGATCTCTTACCAATGGGAGAATACATGAAAAAGTGTGTGTCAAAAGTGGCATCAGACTGTCTCTGAGATTAAATGTAACTTAACCTTAATAACCTTAGCCTACTTCTGTCTTCATAACTAATAAATTATTCTTTGATTTACTCAGCTACAGATTAAAACAGTACATTTGGAGCCACTAGAATGTCACAGTCATGGTCAATAGAGAGTCAGATTGTCAAGCACAAATATGCGACTCACGAACCATTGGTTGTATTCCTGATTCAATACTGGCTTACACTCTAAACCTGGTCAATTAACTTGTTCTGTTTTCTTTTGGAAAACCAAAGAAAACCTTTGAATAACTCATTCACCCTGTTTGAATGGAATGAAACACAAATAAGATATTACTTGTAAACGCTACCTACTACAGAAATTTCCACTTCATTTCCTTGTTCTGTAATTTCTTACCACGGAAAAATGGAATTAAAGGCACTTCGAAGCTATTGTGCATGTCATATCAAATAAGAAGGTAAATTTATCAGTGATGATGTTTTCCAACCAGTTTCAACAAACATCACGGCACAGGGACACAAATATCCAAACCTTCTCTGTCGCATTTTCCAGAGAAAATTGCAGACAAATTTTAATGGGTACGAAAGAGTCAAGAATCAAAGTTAACTGAAATATATATATATATATACACACACATATATATAAAAACTTTCTCTTCTCCTTTTTATTACATAATTTTCAACTGGAGGGAAGTTACTTTAGATTGAGCAATATCAGGAGCAGAATAGCATTAAATATGTTCAAAACCAATAGAATACAGATTTACAGAGACAACTACTTGACATCTGTATCATCCCTCATTTGTCTCGCACAGAAAATGCTTCACTGATTTTGAAATCAATGGTTTACTCATGTAGCAAGCTGTACTGAGCCAGAGAGCACTGAGACATTGTCTTACCCAATGTGTCGACAAACTTGTACCTCAGGAACCGGCTCCACAGGACTGTTTCACTACCCAGAAGCCTTGTAATATACTGCTGAAGGATATACTGTAAGCAGAAAATGCATGTCCTCATTCAAAATCATCCTAAGCAAAGTTTTTTAAAAGGAGTACTGGTATTGTAAAGTCAGTTAATCCTGTCAATGTAAATATTCAGAAAATCCAAATCCTACATAAGGAACCTAAAATAATGCCTGAGGATTTTACATTTAATTTGTTTGAATAACAGAAATTTGGAAGAAAATGAGGCAGCATAATGACACCCTTGAGATTACAGATGAGGACTGTTCCCTTTTGAAAAACGCATAACTGCATGCAAGTGGAATGAAAGGGTGTTAAATTGGAAAAGCTGCAAAGGAGTTTTGGTTTTAAGGAGCAAGATTATCAGAGCTGACAGATCAGGAGCACTGTTTTCCAGCAAGTAAGCGGCAGAGGCAGCCTGCCTGAAGAAGTATGCACCCAGGCAAAATCAGTTAACCATGATTTTGAATTCAGTGATACGCTGAGTTAACCCTTCCCCCACCCCCTCACCCCCTCCAAATCCCCCAAAACCAAACCAAAAAGCTTTGGATTAAAGTATGCAAGAATCAAATCTTTAGCTGCTATAAATCTATTAATTCAGTGAAGATCTTCCAGCTTTCACCAGCTGAGGATGTGACCCATAATCACCAGACTAGAACTGATGGCACTTACATACCAGTGATTGAATTTTCAGGTGGTAGAATGACAAAAGTGATAAAGTAATTAATTCTTTTTTTCCCCTTTCTTTGTTCTTCACAGGAGGCTCTGACTGCCACATGATTTGAAGCATTGTTAAAGATCTCTTATCACCTTGCATTTCCCTGCAAGAGTTGAAAACAAAGCTGCAATATAAACTCTTCAGGTTCTGTGACATTGTGTATATAGTAAATTCACACTATGTGGTGGAATTCCCATACAATAGTTTTTTAAGTAACTACTCAAATTTTGGGGATTTATGGCTCATAACACTGGTTGTCTTCTGATTCAGTTGGGGTTGTACAGGAAAACAAGAATCTGGCCTAAGACACAAGTCAATGACAACTTTCCATGGACTTAAAGAACAGGCAGATCAAACCTGAAACATGTTTCTCAGGGAACCAGATTAGATACTGTGAATAAGCATAGCTTTTACTGCTCAAAATATACATGGAACTGAACCAGTTTATGCAAGTTTATCATGCTTGTACAGAACTTTTCTGCAAATCCCCTGTAAAAATAAGAAGCTACCTACCCTATATTGTATTGATTTTTCCCTCTCATCATATTATATGCTGCGTGCGAGTTTGAAGTGCCTTTTATTTCCTCCCTCTCTTCCATGCACTTCTTTGCTTCCTGCCTTTCTCTGTATTTCCAGAACTAGCTATTCTGGAGATCATGATCTGTGTTGGCATGTCTGGAATTCAGTGACTTCCATAAGCACAGAGTTAAACAAATATATTCCAGCTCCCTCTTTATTCTGTGGTCAGTAAAACATCACAGGGTATGTGATAAGTTATCCAGTTTATATGTGCAGAAAATACCCACCCACATACAGGAAGAAGAACAAGCGCTGGACTTAAGAGACCTAAGCATTCCCATGAGGTATGCCCAGAGATGTTCAACCCCAAGGGGGATGAGACTCCAAAGGCCTTGCCAGTGTGGCTGTCTTGGCCAATCAGACTCTGAGATATGTTTCAGCATGAACTGTGATAAATTTCGAAGCTGTTTCACCTCTCCAAGTACTTCTACTTTTTTCCTCGTCAAGGAAAAAAAGAAGATAAAAAAATAAAGCCTGCAGCTCAGCAGTCTTCAAACCTTTTGCTATCATTCTCATGACTGCTGCCCGGAAAAATGGATTACGTGGAAATAAAGTCTATGCAGCAGCAAAAGAGACAGAGGGACAGAGTACTTGTGGAAAGAATGTTGATAATTTACCACTTTGCATGATGTTCTGGTTCTTAACTAACGTTCTGCAGTTTCAGCTCCTGAGAGCCGAGGTGTTTGAACACCTTGCAAGGCTGCATCCTTAGACCTTTATTTTAAGATTGCTTTTTCACCTACTGTGTTATCCCTGTCTATCTTACTGTCCTATTTAGGGACTGAGGTAGAAACTTTGCCTCCATTGGTCAGGGGTCTCTAAGGAACTGTGCTTCTCTCCTGCTGCCATCAGTTTTGTCTAAACTAAAGCTGCAGTATCCTTTAACATACCCAGGCTACACTTTCTGAAGGACTTTCACATAAAGAGGATACTTACTGGCATATGTTTTCTGTTTGCTAGGGATCTCCATTGACAGGGAATTTTGAAGAGCTGTTGTTACTACTGTATTAGAATTCATTTAAATCTAAGACTTCAGAATGTAATTGAATCAAAAAACAGGCTTTAAAAATACTTTTTCTCTCAGGAAATTTGTTCTACATGTTAAGCTCTTCAGTTTATATCCTGAGCTTTTGACAAAAAATAGCCAATACTGGTGTCACCAAGAGCTGCAAATAAACTTCTTAATAAACTGTCTAAAGGTATATTGGTCCCTATTGTTTGTGCCCCATAATAGAAACCTATGACCACTTCTCTCAGTTTTTGGCTTCCCACATCATTTATAAACTCTGAATAGCCTTAATCCTGATGTGACCATCAAAAGAGAACTTCATTCTTGAATGTTAAGTTTTCTCTGAAGAATGTGCTGAGAGTTAGAAATCTGACAATATGTAAGTACAAAGAGCATCTTCCTCCTCAACAATTCTTTTCCTGGTTACTTGAGGACAAATATGCATATTTTCTTTCCACAGATATGTTTATACATTTTAGAACAAAAAGTCAAGTGCTTAAATTCAGTGCTTTTTTACCCCTAATAAAAAAGAATGAAACCATTTGAAGGGCCAAATTCTGCCTTTACTTATGTTAGAAATCATTTGCCAGTTGGCTGCTTCAGATCAGAGGAATCTTTATTGTAACAGCAATGATCTAACACTCAATAAAACACAGATATGTACCATAACTTCACAGTTTGTGGGATGGTGCCCACAGTGAAAAGGCACTAGAAAGGATCACTTCAAGTTGATGGAAGGATTTACTCCTAAGGTGAGTTGAAGTGGGGTGCTTTAAGCATGGTACAAATGTGCTGTGTTATTTCAGAGTCCCACAGGTTTGGGCAGGTATACAATCTTCTTTTTTTTTTTCAACCAGTGTTTGAAAGTCTCAGCTGAGACATGGGTAAATAACCAAAGATGGAAAGACATTTCATTGGAAACTGAAATGACACCACACACTTGGCTTTTGACATGGGTCATGGCTGTAAAAGGTTTTGTTAAACAAGCAGAAGTCCCAAGTGCAAACCTAACCTCACTGCCTCCCCTTTCCCCTCCACAACAGAAGAAGGAGTTTTAGTAAGCTATTAAGTTACACTTGGAACTAACATTGCCATTTTCAGTACTGGCTTTCTTGGAAGCCTGTAAAATACTTTATGTCAAGTTATGCTGTGGCAAATTGCCGCCCTTTTCAAGTGACAGGAGTACCTCCTATTCTGCTCTCAATCAGCTTTCCACACGGACAGCCTACTGCTAAATTCCATATGGAATAGACATTGTACAGCTAAAATTATCTTGTGGGTTCTGGATTACAATAATGTGTTAGTGATTAAATACACTATTAGTGTGTTTAGCTGTGCAATTTTCTCTTAATTTAAGGAGCCCATAATTAATTTAAGACCCTAACATATGTGCAAGTCACTTAACCTCTTTGTGCCTTGGCTTTTGAGTTGTACCCTTGGGACTAAAGTGCTTTCCTACCAGCATATACATGTTAAATTGTCAGGTTCTCAAATACCAAAGGACTGGAAGTAGTATGAGCGCCAAAGAGACAGAGATCAAATCCTAATGCACACAGAAATTGCTGGAGCTTTCAGCAATAAGCCCTACTCTTCCTCTTTCTAAGTACCATTCCACAGCACATGTACCTGTGTGCATGTTCACAGGCCAAGTGACAGTTACAAATCAAAAGTTATTTTCTTAGAGATGAGGTGAAAAGAATTTTCAGGGGAACAGAAGATGGTATTAGTATTTCTTTTAAATCCTGCAGAGTCCAAGACACACAGAGTTGCCTGTATGCAAAGAAATGGAACCATAGAATCCCAAAATCATGGAATGGTTTGGTCCTAATACCAAGGGAACTCCACTTATCACTGGTCACCTCGACATTGAGACATTGACCACAACTCTTTAATCATGACCATCCAGCCAATTCCTTATCCACCAAGTGGTCTATCCATCAAACCCATGCCTCTCCAGTTTAGAGACAAGGATGTCATGTGGGACAGTGCCAGACACTGTATAAAATCCAGGTAGATGTCATCAGTTGCTTTTCCCTTATCCATCAATGCTGCAGCCCCATCACAGAAGACCACCAGATTTGTCAGGCATAATTTTCCCTTAGTGAAGCCACATTGGCTGGTAGCAATCACCCCCTTACTGAACATGTGCCTTAGCAGAGTTTCCAGGACGATCTGCTCCATGCTCTTGCTGGGCATCAAGGTGAGACTGACCGGCCTGTAGCTCCCTGAGTCTTCCTCTTTTTCCTTTATAAAAATGGGAGCTGTATTTCCCCTTTTCCAGTCATAGGGAAATCACCCAGAATCCCAGAGGGAATTCACCAGACTGACACAACTTCTCAAATATGATGGATAATGGCTCAAATATGATGGATAGTGGATCAGCCATTTCACCTGCCAGCTCCTTCAGGACCTATGGATACATCTCATCAGGTCCTACAGGCTTGTACGCCTTCAAGTTCTTTATATGATCTTGAATCTGATCTTCTCCTGCAGCAGGTTCCTCATTCTCCCAGTCCGTGTTGTTGTCTTCTGTGACTTGGGCAGCGTGCCTGGAGCTCTTGCCGGTGAAGACCAAGGCAAAAAGTTATTGAGTGCCTCAGTCTTCTTCATGTCCTGGGTGACCAGGTCTAACATTTCCCTTTTTCTTCTGGAGAGGGTCCACATTTTCCTTTGTCTTCCTTTTATCCTCTATGCATCTATAGATGCTTTTCATGTTGCCCTTGACATCTCTGTCCAGATTTAATTCTGTTGGGACTTTTGCTTTTCTAACCTGATCCCTTGCATTTAATTTGGGCCCCTGATGAAGCTGATTTACTAGCTGGAGTGGCTGGAATTCCTTTGTGCTGCTCTTTGGGTGCTCCCTTGCTGACCTGCAACTCATCTCCAGGCTCTGGGCACCTCCTGCTGGCACCAGCAACAAACTGGTAGGAGTAGAATGGATTGAGGTTCTTCTTCCCCAGCAACTTTTGTTTAAAGCCCTCTTCACCAGCTTGGCAAACCTGTGCCTGAAGATGTTCTGCCCCTTCTCTGAGAGGTGGATCCCACCATACCCAGAGCAGACCAGGTTTCTCAAAGTGAGTCCCAGGCTCCAAGTAGCCAAAGCCCTGATGGTATTACCTGTCCTATTCATTGATTCACCAGATTTAATTGGCCCTTTCCGACCCCTTTCCTTTGACTTGGAAGACTAATGAGAAAACTACCTGCACTCCAGAGACCTTTACCATTGCTCCCAGGGCTCTGTCACCCATCTTGACACTTCTCAGGCTGCTTCTGGCTGTATCTGTGGTGCCCACATGAAACAACAGCAGTGGATAATAGTCTGTGGACTGTATGAGGCTTGGTGGTACTTCAGTGGCACCCCTGATACGAGCCCCTGGTAGGCAACACAGCTCTGTAGAGAGCACATCGGGCCAGCAAATGAGTGCAATGGGTGAAGACAGTTGCTCTTACTTTTCAAAACATAGTGGTCCTAGTCTTTTTGGTAAAGAACACTGTGCTCTGAATAACAGTGAGCAATTCAAGTGCTTCAATAACAAAGCTGAAAAGCCTTTAGCTGCGAGTTAAAAGAAGTATCTGATCATGGTTTACTGCGGTTGATAAAAATGCCTGTGAAACATCTAAATTGTTTGCGTGTTTATTTCAAGGTAAAGTTGGGACAGTACAATTTCTAAGAAATTGTGGTGACTGCGTTCTTAAAATATGCCTTCTGTCATACAGCATTTAGTTAAAGTACAATCTGATTAGGGTGTAATTTGAGCCAGTAAAAATTTGCTTTGTTATTCCACAATGTAGAACGTTCAAAGGGTCACACTTGAGGTAGTCAGCAACTTCGATAAATTTAAGATCAATTTTACTCGTCTAGTCTTCCCCAGTGCTACCAACTTTATATTGCTAATGTATTTCTCTATTGTTAGCTGAAAATTGAAGTAAACTGTATAAGTTATCTTCACCTAGTCAATAAAATTTGAGATAAGTGCATGTACAGGCTATTGGAATTGATTTTTGACAGCAGTGGTCTCTGCTCTGAAGTCAAAGGAACAATGAATGAAAAATGTGTTGTAATTTGGTGCAATATTGTAACACAGAACTGGGTAAATGGGATCAAATACATATATGAATCTAGGCCACGTTTAGCCATAGTTCAGTTGTGAACAGAAGGAAAGTATAGCATAGAACTTCAGATAGGAACACATTGAATAAGTATTAAAATAAAGGAGTATTCCAAAAGTGAAAATGTTGACTGGTTTTTAATCCTACTTTTTTGAAATCAGAGTGAAAATGCAATCTAAATAAAATGTAAGAATTTTGTATTTTTCCCTCTACCGTTAAGTCTTGGAAAAAAACCCCAAACTATGGTTGAATGCCAGCTACCAGCCTTGCTCCTTTTCTGTTCCCTCCTTCATCCAACCTCCAGGTTGGCAATCACACCAGATTTTCCTGATCTCTGATGGAGACCTTGCACAATAAAGTACATGTGTCTTTCTCAGCAATTCTCTTTTGGGTTAGAATATTAATTTGGGGTGCTTGAGTGTGCCAAATGAATACTGACAATCCCCAAGCATATTGCAGCTAGAGTTACAAACACTGAGTAGGACTTACTCTATCTCTTCATGCGTCTCAACCTGATAAGAAGGAAGTGAAGGGAATGCTGCCAGGTTACCAGTGTTAGACCAATGGATTACTGTGAGCTCTGGCTCCTTTCCAGCCGCTCAGGACAGAGCATCTGGTGGAAGATAAATGTGTGTGAAGTACAACCTGGCTGATTTAACTTGTTTATTTACACTGCATTCAATAACCCTTGAACAGAGCTGGTCACAAATTGCATAGACAAACCTTCTCCAGGAATCCCAGACCAAACAAACTCCTGCACCCCAGAGAGCAAAATGAGTTATTGAGATGAAAGGAGAAAAAATCTGCTGATGTTGGCTGTAACTGCCTATAAGTATCCTATGATACATGCCCTGGAATGCTGCAGGACCGTGTATGACAATATCCATCTGAGGGTTCCTTCCATAATATCAACACGGCAGATGTTGAATCACTAAGCCAGTATATGAAAGAAAAGAGGAATCAGTAAGCTGTTTCCTTGAATTCTAATATATTATTTGTGGAAAATGGGAAGGAAGCTTGCAACACCAAGAATTGTGAGAAGAGTGAAAATAGGAAGACTCTGTCTATAAGTATCTAAAAATAATGAATTGCTTTTAAAATGTTGGTTATTTTGAGAGGACTGATTCTGGAAAAATAGCTTGGTGACCACAAAATTGATTTCCTCTCCTCAGTATGGATTTCCCTGACCTGAGATAGTGTCCACATACACTTTATTACAAGGTTTCATTTATAAGTATTATATTTATAAATTATTTCATATTAAATATAGTATTAGATATCGTGGAGTAGAATTTGTCTCTCACCCATTTCTATAAGTTGAAAAAGTTGATAGTAACATCCCTTGGTTATTGATTAATCCTTTGCAAACTTCTTTGTGATGAGGCATTAATATAACAGCTACTTGTTCTTGTCTACATATTAAAGATTAAAGGTACATGAAGAATAAAAAAGGAGTGCCCTCGGTTCTGCTTAACCCAAGAAGGTTCATGGTGATAAGTGTACCAGATTTTGCCTTTTTCTCTGAAGGTGTTTAGCATTCACCTAGACATCAGTTTCTAGTTTCATCATCACCCTCTTCATAGCTAATACATAGGCATACTGCTTTCCCTCCAACTTTCCCTCAGTGCCTTGCAAGCCTTCAAGGGCTCTTTGGGCTTTGCTAATTCTCTTGTATTTACAAGACCCAGATGGCTCCCTGAGCCTATAAATCTGAGCCTGTCTAAATCTCCACCTCTTCGCTTATCTCCCTGATTCAGCCACATCTGCAAACCACCATTTTTGTAGCTGAAGTAATCCTTTGCAAATAAAAGAAAACATGGAAGCAAAGAGTGGGGTGAATTTATTTCTTGGTTAGCCAGGCCACTGTGAGGGGTGTAAATCACTGACTCCTCCTGTCTTTTTTTTTGTCCTGGCTTTTGGAGCAAGCTTCAACACCACTGTCACTGCTCAGTGTTGGGACTTGACATAGACTAGGCAGCCTGTAACAGATGATCACAGTATGGCCTCAGGATGTAAAAATTTGACCTCAGAGCAAGAGAATCAATCTATCAATGTCTTTTGGGCACCAATGGCTCCTTAAAACAAAGGACTGAAATCTGCAGTAATATTTAGCTGAATCCTTGAGACAAGAATGTCATAAACCAATGAAAACAACCTTTTGGTTTGATTAATTTTCTTCCAAGTTTACTCATTTGGTCAGTGAATCAAAAAAAAAAAACAAACCCCCAAACAAAAAAAATTAATCTTTATTCTACAGCAGCCTCTAATTCTCTTTTAGTTCAAAGGCAAAGGCCTTCCTTTTGGGAACTACTAAACCTGACTTCTATCCTCTTTGCAGTACATGCGTGGGCTGGCTGATGGCAGAGATGAGACACTCATGAGCCCAGCATGTTCTGTCCTGGAAGAGTGCAAGGGTCTTTGTGAATATACTCAGGCATTAATGCTGCACACCTGCTATAGGGATAATTCCCCCATATGCACAGTTCTCAAACAAAACCCTGTAATGTTAGAAGCTCAGGCCCATGCACAAATGTGAAAGCACATCTGACACCTGGATGCAGCAGAGCAAAGGCCAGACACATTCCATGCTTAGGTGTCTGAAAGGAAACGAATCAATTCATCAAGGCTGAGATGCTGGGCTTTGTCTGGGTGCCCTAAAGCACATGTGATTCCCAGAGGGCCAGGCCAGGCTGCTATCTGTCATTGCGGGGGCTCCTTCCTTCAACAAACACCACTTCCATGAGGCTACAGCATTCTTAGCTCAACTGGCAAAATTCATGCCATGATTCACCAATCTATCATTCTCAGATGGAAACATTTCTAGGAACTTTCTGTGCCTGGGGCACTAGATATCTCAGTAGTGGCCTATCAGTATTTGCAGCCGACAATAACTATTGTTTCTAAAGCAATTAATACATTTCTTTCTTTACACAACATGCTTCCAGATGATTGGAAGCTAGTGTGAAGGCAAGGGAGTGTTATCCATTTTAAAAGCCTTTTGCATGTTTAAAAATAATGACAAAGGATTTCAGTGTGACTCCACTGCCCAAATTGTACATGCTAAAACTGAAATGAATCTACTTTATATTGGCAGCACCCAAAGGAACTACCAAAAGTCACTAACGTGCATAACATCCGAGCAATCAGAGATCAAAAAAAAGAATGGAAAAAGGATAAAACAACAACAACAAAAAAATCACCACAGAATTTTGCAGATTGGAGAGATTTCTCCAGCAGATCTAGTGAAATGCCATTAATAACAGCAAGGGGGACAAAACTAATTGTTGTCTGGTGTCCAAAGACATTTGCATTTGAACAACTGGATGTGGTAAGAGAAAGGGAGAGAAGTTGGGTCAGGAACTTGAGTTCCCCCACAAGCTTTTGTGTTGCTGAAGTTGTACATTGTGGGCAATATACACAGCCTGTATACCTGGACTATTCTGACTGTAATTTCCTGGCTCTGTCTAGCACAGTAATATTGAGTTTCAGATCAGATTTCAACATAGAAATAAATAATTCTGGACAGTGCATCTACCAGGTATGGACAACAGAGGTGGATCTGCTTATATATAGGTTGTCACAACACCCAACTATTTGCTGAGAGCTACTAATCCCAGACAAGATACATAAATCCCTCAAACTCTATCCAGGAATGGCTAATGAGTGGTAGTGTTGAGCAAAAATTGTAAGCGCCAATAGGTAAGTTAATTTAAAGCTTGTTGTCAAAGCAGATGGCCCCTTCCAACCCAAACTATTCTATGATTCTGTAAACCTGATCCATACATATGTATTTGCCTTATTCTGTGCAACTGGAGCAAGTATGGCTGCCTACCACCTTTATTTCCAATATTTTTCAATCAATTTTTGAAAAATATTCGTGTCTTCCAAAACTGGAAACTGCAATCTGGCTATTCTGGGGAAAAACACTGAATTTAGTTTTTCAAAACCCAAGAACTAGAAACTGAAAGTACTGATTGAATCAAGATTTTGTCAACAAATCATACCTGTACCCTCTGCTTAATTTTTCATTAAAATAAAAAGACTTCTTATTATAAAGCTCTAATTTTCAGCCAGCTCAGTACTCATATTTCACCTAAACCTCCATAGGGTATTTGAGGCTAGAGTGAAGTTTTTCACTGAATGCAGTGCTGCAGTTATGTACAGATAGCTGGAGATCTGTGTTAGAAAATATCATTGACATGGAAGGGGCTGACTGAGGAAGCAGGATATAATGTACAAACTATCCCAGCCAGTGGTTGGCATCAGATTTGGGCTTGATTTTCTGTATTTGATAATAAGAATATTATTCTGTAGGGCAACCTGTGTTTTTCACAACTTGCAGCCTCATAGGAGCAAAAAGACTTGAATAAAATTCCCTGGCAGACCTGCATCCTAATATCTTTCTATGAAACCTCTGCCAAGGCTGAGTTTGTTCTCATGCTGTTGTTTGTTGCTGTGTCTAAACCTACTCCAACATTATTTGTAGGGAATAATACCAAAGCAATCCTCTTTTATTCAGCAGCAATTAGTGGTGTTTATGGGAATTCCCCAACAGCCATGGCCCAAAGGCTCTAGTGTACTGAGCACACAGCCAGAAATTTTCACCAGAGGTTTTCAGAGCTACACTTCCATCATGCTGGAAATTCAAGTTTGCCCAGCAGAGGTACTTAAAAATTACATGTAACGAAGAATTTACTTTGCTGTTCCAAAGAAGCTTGTAACTTTTTGGATTCGATTTGTAAACCTGGCAATACAATTTTAGACTTTCATGATCTGTGGAAATAAAAGAAATGTATTGTCTGGAAAACATCATGTTCATCAGATACACCTTACAAGGTACATTTCAGCCACAGTGGAAAGACACTAGTACATTGTCTCCAGCTGGTTCACTCATGCACTTTACTGTCCAATTTACAAAATATGGGAAAGTTCCAGTGGAAACAGATTTCTAGGAAGACTTCCCCCCCCACACCCCTCAATGGTAAACGCTTTACCAGCTTTCGGTCAGATTCAGAGCTAGTGCAGGCAGGTGCACTTCTGCATAAAACCTTTCTTACTTAGTAGGTCTTTGACAGTTTTAGTCCTGAACAGTATTCACACTGCCTGGAGAGAATAACAAGCTGAGCAGCTGACCTCCTAATTTAAAGTTCTATGCCTCCATTTAAATGCACTGAAATAATCTGTGAGCGAAGCAATTTTATTTTAACACTTCTGTGAAGCCACATCATGGCCTACATCACACTGTTATACAGGAATGCTGACAGAGAAATCTTTGTGAAACCTTCCTATTTCTCTGCAGAAGATAGGAAGACCTAAGTGAGGTGATGCATTCAGACCACTTCTTTCCTCACTGTGCCACAAGCATTAAGTGGGAGAGAGAAACAGGCAGTGACTAGACTTTCTGCTTCACCACATACATTCTTCCCAATATTATGATCAGTTCCCATAATAATCAACAAGCAGAACATAAGAGTAGGTCACAGTGCTATGCATAATATTCTGCAGCACAAGGATACACCCAAAAAACGTACCAGCGTATGAGTTTACTGGTACTTGCCTGTAGTCCTAGCGTCCAGTCTCCCAGACACATTCCTTAGGGCATTAGCTGTGTTGCAGAAAAGCTCCATCTTTCTCTAAACCCAATCAAGGTGAGCCTGAAGTACAACCCTAAATACAGAAATTAAAGAGGCCACTTTAAGAAACAATTCCCACTCTGCTCTGTTAGCTAAAAAGAGAACTGTGAAGTGAGAAGCCTAGGAAACATCCCTTGTCATATAAATCTTGTTGCCAGAAAGCCACCACCTTAAACAAAAGATACAAGCAGAACACTGCAGTTCTGTGCTGTAAGTGATCTCCCTGTAGTCCTTTATCTTCAATCAGTGGCATGGACTGATGCACACATAGCATCAGTTCAGTCAAGTATGCATGTAATTTACTACAAGGCAAGAGAATGTATGATTTAATATGTTGACTTTGTAAGTCAACTGACTGAAAACCAGAATTCAGCAGTGCATTTTAACTAACAGGCAAATAAAGCCACAACACAGAATCCACATCTAGCATCAAAAAGGAATTTATAAAAATCTTTGGTGGTCTACTTGCACCTCCACCACTTTGTGGAATGATGGCAATTATCCTGTGGATCATCTGACTCCATTTAATACTGTTATATTCCCTGTATTATTGTGTCTCTGACCTCAGCTGTCATGACATCAGAGACCATCAGTCAGTCAGTCAGAAGACCCATATATTTGTCCATGAGGTAATTCAGCATAGATTTAGGCTAGATACTACTGATTTTCAAAGAAAGACAGATTTAATAGCATTTTACAATCATCTCTAAAGGTTAGAAAATGTTGTGTAGAACACAGATTCTTTTAGTTTAGAATAATTATATGTGGCTTCTTATACTATCGGTCAGTGTGAGGTTATTATAAAAGCCAGCAGGAAGGCATATTTGACCATAACATATATTGCATTGCACACATGCAAGAAAAAAAGGTTTAAGTGTGAAGAGCAAAGAAGGCTCAGACAATAGGAAATCCTGGAAATAAGATTATCTACACAACACTTGCATGCAACTGGCAAGAACAAATGCAAGACTAAAACACAAATTTAAATTCTAAGCCAAACACAATGTGTACCCAAGAGATCTAAAACTGTTTGTGAAGGCACATGTCTCCTTTATTCTCTTTCATTCAGAAAGAACATACTTCTCACCCTTCCAAATCATAAATAACCATTATTAGTATCCACAGATGAACTGTGTCTTTTGGACTGCTACATCTCACATGACAGAATTGTATTACACAAGATTGACTTGTACTGGAAATAGATGTCACTCACAGAAAATGCCATGTTGGTTACTTGTGAGTCAAAGCTGCACTGCAGAATTCTCTAAGATAGGACGTGTTTCTTTGGAAAGTGTATTGGCACATTGATAATGGATAAAATGTTGTTTCAACCACTAGAAAACACAAAGTAAATTAAATTGGGCATTCATTTGATCTTTCCATAGTCCATGCTCCTACCTTTGATACCATGTACAATCCTATCTCACTGCTTTCCAGAAATAAATGACAACTATGTTCAACCATGTTCACAAAGCATGACAGCAGCTACACAAAAGTTTTCACCACTCTTGACTGTTAACTTCATTATTTGGTGGTTAAGGAGCAGTTTGTAGCTGCATTAGGCTGAATGTGATCCTCATCTGTTTGAAAACTGTGATGCGAAAGTAGTTGTGAGCATAGGGAAGTTGTGAATGCTCCATCCCTGGCAGTGTTTAAGGCCAGGCTGGACAGAGCCTTGGGTGGCATGGTTTAGTGTGAGGTGTCCCTGCCCATGGCAGGGGGGTTGGAACTAGATGATCTTAAGGTCCTTTCCAACCCTATCTATTCTATGATTCTATGATATGTCTCTGAGTGTTTTTATCCAGGAAAGAATGACCCAAGATTGTATAGTATTTAATTCAAAACCTACTATTTTATGATTGAGAAACAGCCTAAAAGCAGCACAGAAATTTTTCTGGCTTTCTTAAAAAATGAGTAGTGCCCTGACTACAGAAAGAGCCCAACTCTTCTTAACTACAACATCAAATCACTCATTTGGCTTTCCTATTTTCATTTCAGATATGGTGACTTTTTCAACAAGTGATAGCAAATTGGGTGACTGCTCTGATGTTCTATCTATAGCATAGTTGTAGCAGAGTTTAGATGGAGTATTTGACACTCAATTTATTTTTGTTTTCATTTTCGGAAGTGTGAATCTGCCCTTAAAGCTCTTTAATAGTGCTGCTTGGTGTCTAGGGATTTACCTCACTCAGGATTCAAAGGAAGTGCTTTCTGTTTAGAGGACTGGCTTAAAATTAAAAAGAAGATGGTTAAAAGTCACTTTTTGGGGGAGTTCATTGTAAAATTTTGGCATATATTATGACATTTTAAACTTCTGCAATAATACAGGTTTTAAGTAGCTAGTAACATGGTAAATTATTAGATTATGCCTAATGTTTTTGGATAATATCAGAGAGTGTGTTTTCCATACAATATCTTCACAACACAACTGATTTTTCTGGGCAGTTTTAAGTAATTTTTAAGGTGCAAATATCTCGGATGAGTCAAATCCCACCAGATTTTGATTTGGCAGGAGACATTACAAGCACATGAATACTAATAAAAAGTTCAACTTAAATTTTGGTTGTTAGTCATGGTTACATCTTTGTATGCATCTTTACAGGCTGTTTTTAGTCAGGTCTGTGAAGAATTCTCAATTTTATATCTCAGATAAAAATGATTTCACATTTTTTTTCCAGCTAAATTTGTCTCAGTTTTTTAAGAGAGAAAACATTTGCAGGTAAACTCTCACAGAACACTTTCCTTTAAACACACAGCTCACTGCAATTGTCAGCATCCTGCACGTATTTAAATTTCTGCATCAAACTATTTAATGTAAAAGATATAAACACTCAACAGGAGCTATTCTACCCATGGACTAAACATGAAGTCAAAGGCTTGTGCTTCCTTAGGTATACGTTCTCTCTCTCTCCCCCAACCCCAATTTCAATTATTTCATGTCAGGGAAGGTCATCCATGGAGCAGCCACAGTGTGTGGAAGGATGGAGTTTTCATGAGGATGACAAGGGTTCCTGCTACCACATCTTCTGGCAGAAAACAAGGGCAGCCTTCCTCTCTCCCTGTGGCTGCCCCTTGGTTCAGAACCCCATCCAGTAGGAAAGCAGGGGGATTGGCAAGTTGGATCCCCTAGTTGTTATACTTGTGAATTCTCCCTTGGCTTAGGTTAGACATCACACTCTTCAGCCTTTTCAGGACAGGGAGCCACAAAACACAGAACTTGGTGATGGCAATTAAGACATAATTTTGGTCTTTATGGCTTCTCATGGGCCCAGTATAAAATGTTGTCATAGTTATTACTATTAGTAGTACAACATTGGCTAGAATAAGATGGAAATGCTTTTGTAAACATTTTCACAAGCCTTTTTCTTGCCAGTTGAGAGAAAATTGACCTTAAAGGTATTTTTGATCAACTGTTACTAACAGAAAACACATACATTGTATTTTCCAGTCTAAAGAACTTGAAATCTTTAAAAAGACTTCAAAACTGGAGTTCTCAGTGCTAAATGGCTCACTTGAAATTGTCCGGATCCTCTGAAAATCTCCATAAGGCCAGGCAGCTGTAGTTCTCGCCTATACTGCTGTGAAATAGTGCTGGCAGAGGGGTAAATAGTTTCAGAAATCAATCTGGAAGAGAGGAAGGCCTTGAAAGTGTCTGACTCCAAATTCAGATAAGGCTATTTATACACTTTGTGATTTCCTATATGTTTACATATAAACATCTGTCACTTCCTATTGAATGAACAGGTGTTTTAGTTGATACGTGAAACTAAAACGTTAACATTAGCCTTATAGTAACTTCTGTCCTGCTTTAACTCTTTAGCTTTCTATTTCATTACAATATGTTCATAGGAGCAGGAGCTTCTATCATGTATGTAGTATCAGAAATGTCCTCCCAGTGTGTGACTATTAATCTGGCTTCCATTATCCCATCGAATGCTTGATATTCTAAAATAAAAGGAAAAATAGATGACTGACAAAGTTTCCTTATAGCTGGCTGAATTCACCAGGAGATGTGAAGGTTTCCTGACAACACCTGCATGCAACTGAAGGCAGAATTTGCTCTGCAGTTATCATAATCCAGAGTTTGTACGGAAGCTGCAAAGAAATTGAAAAGACAACCTGATAGCGTTGCAAACAGATCATCTGGAAAAAATCATAAATCAGATCAACTATGTCCTTCTCTTTAAGTTCTTTAAGTATAACTTAAAATTTTGAGTGAAGAATGTGGTGTGGAAAGTAAAGTGAAAAGATTTCAAATAATCAAAACTAGTATTTTGCAATTTCTAATCTTTTGTTGTTGAGATGATCCTTCCCATGCAGGATTTTAACAAAGGGCTTATACTGACCAAATGTTCTGAGGAAAATGATCATTTCTATCCAGCATATTCAAGAACTGTGGCTTGCTACGCAGGATTTAACACATGAAACTTGGAAGCTTCATTCTCAGAGTTACAAATAGAATCACAGAATCATAAAATTCTTTGTGTTGGAAAGGACCTTAAGATCGTGCAGTCCAAACCTCCTGAGCTGCAGTTGTCTTCTCTTCTGTGGCATCTCAAAAAGGACTTAGTCTCTCCAACCACACCTTGGAGCGACCTAATGTGAATTTGAATCAAACAATCATTACAATTTCTAACACTTTCCCCTCCTGGGTTCCATGATACACTGTTCAGAAGGCACTGACTTGCCTATGAGGTAGTCTTCTAGGAGTAAAGATGAGAAGAGTTTGTGTGATACAGCCCCCCTGAATTTTTATCTATGGTATCTGCATACTATCATTTCTCAAATACACCAAGCCATGCCGTTTCAAAAGTATGTATTAGGAATCAAAGCACATCAAAGAGTATTTGAAATTGGGCGAGTAAAAATGTTAATTCAATTACAACACATCTTGGCACTCTTCTTGCTACAGATGTCTGTTTTAAGTTACACATTGGGCATCTTCCAATACAAATTTGTAGCAGTTGCTTTGATGGAAAATTGAATGATGCAAGTGTTCCAATGATTACCAGATGTTTTATTGATAGCTAGGTAGGTAGGTAATGTAGGCAAATAGCAAAGAGACCACACAAATAAATAGAACAGAAAAAGCCATACAAGCAAAGCTATTCCAGAAGTTCTTTGTTTGTAGCACATTATCTGTAATGAATAAAACGCAAATAGCTGGAAAAACAGTGATGTGCCTGAAATCACAATATCTTTTGCCAGTTCTTATTCAAAGATGCATTAATAAAGCAGTTTTTCTAGTATAAAAATATCTTTATAATGTCAGCTAATCTAATCATTTATACGTAGCTGTCAGAAGCACCTTCCCCCTCCATACCAGCCTGCTCTGTTGATGGGTATGAAGACCACTAGCTTCAGTCTTCTCTCCAGCACATTACCCTCTGTAGTTTGAAGGCTGTCTATCCACATGGATTATTTCCTGTGTCTGGGAAGGATTAGAAGATGAAGAGAAGCTCTTTTGCCGTTTCCTCCTCCCACACCAATGTAGTGCCAACCTCAGTTTAACTTGTTAGTGCGGCAGCTTCTCAGGTCGACATCTTCTCATATCAACTTTTAAGTTTTGAAAAGTCTTGGAGTCTTCATCCAGCTAAATTCTAAAAGACCTCTTATATATGACTATCATTTGTTTATGTCTTACAAATCCCCTTTTCTGTGCCTGTCCCAAGTTATTCATCTATTTCTTTTCCAATTTAAAAAATTTTCCCAAAGTCCCCAGAATCCTTCCCTTCATTCTATGACCAATGTTAAGCCTTTATCTTAGATGCAGTAATCAATACCGACTAGGACAAGAGCCTCTGTATGCTAGGCAGTATATAAACATAGAATTTACTATTCTTCTACTGAAGTCATCTTTTATTGCATCTATTTCTCCTGACTTTCTATCCCTGCAGGACACTAAAGTATCTAAAGGCAAAAGCAAAGTCTCATCATGGGTCAGCAGGGTTTAGATCCTTTATCAATGCTGGAGGTGATGAAGCACATGGGAATATCACTCTTGTGATAAAGTAGAGTTCAGCTGCAAATTTCGGCCTCCTTATCCCAGTAAATGGACGTTAATATAACTGTTAACACTGAACTGCCTCATCTATATTACCGAGTGCAAATACCAAGCAAGCTCCCAAGCCCAGATGGTTTTTTGTGTTGCAAAGAATGCATACAGATGTTTCCTTTTCTTATTTAATTATTTCAAGATAAAAAAGGCAGCTGAATCTCTGTTGAGTCCTCATGATGGGGTTGCAACAAGCAGTTAAAATCATTGCTTCCTGACGAATTTAAGGATTGTTTGACCTCAGGTTTTTCAGTGGATTCACAGCAACTCATGGTACCATGAAACATACATTGTACAATTCCTTATGGCATAACCTGTGTACTAGAACTGTCATGTGCACATATCACAGAACAAAAGGGAAGTTTCAACTCTCAAGCAAAATCAGAGTTTATGGTATCTTCCGCAATAGCCTCTAGTGACTTATCAGAATGAATGGAAAAATCCTTCTTTCTCCAAAAGTAGGACACTTCTGGCCACTTCACTTTTACAACAACCAAAATACAACAGGGAGGAGCATTTCTGTGGTATTTAAGTGGAAACATTGCCAGAGACTGCTTTATTGTGGTATTTTAGTTGAAGTCAAGTAGGTGGTTACTGTGGTATACGTGCACAGCATAACTCCGTTAGCCTTTTAAAAAAGAACTGCAAGATCTCATTAGAAGTGTGTCAAATACAATTAACAAGGACAAAGCAGCCTCTTTACAGGAGAGACACACATTTTCCACACACACCCTTTTTAAAATACTTTTCTGATTCTCTGCTGTAACATTTTATCATTTCCAGTGGAAAAGCCAACTGGAAAACTCCACGCGGCAGACACTGTGTTTAGCCCCATTGCCTGGGACAAGCATTCTTTTAGAAGTTAATCCTTTAGAGAAGATCGTTTTTCTTGTGCATGTTATGCACATTCATTATTTTAGGATTTTATTTTCTTTTTTAAGGATTCCATCCATTTTCTTGATATTTTATAACAAAAATTTCCTATAATTTTCAGTAAGAGATGAATAAATGAAATTTTTACATCAGTAAAGCTCATAGCTGCCATGACTACAGATGGGTAGTGACACAGGTGCCCAAGGAGGCTTCCTTCTAGCATGTCAAATGCTATGTCTGTTCTTCATGTATCAATATCTCAGTAACACTAAACTGCAGACAATACGTGGATGCTCACAATCTGCTTCCCTTCACCCTTCATTGATAACACTTTTAAAGTTCTATCTATGCAGCTGTTAGTTTTGCCTCTAAAATCTCTCTCCAGTCTGTTATTAAGTCATATAACATGAGTGGGAGCTTTAGTTACCCAGATGGCCAAATTGTTATCGACAGTGGAACACATCGATCATCTTGAGCACGTAGAGGACAACCAGGTGATGAGGCCCAGTCAGCATGGGTTTATGAAAGGCGGGTCCTGCTTGACTAACCTGATCTCCTATGACCAGATGACCTGCTTAGTGAATGAGGGAAAGGCCGTGGACGTTGTTTACCTGGACTTTAGTAAAGCCTTCGACACCATTTCCCACAGCATTCTACTAGAGGGCTCAAAGGGCCTCACTTAGGACTACTATCTATAAGGTCACAAGGTGATTGGCTTTAGTCATTAGTAAATTTCCATCCTGGATGCAACCAGAGTCAGCGATTACTGGAAATTATTCAAAACTCCAGTAACAAATGGTACCATTCCACTCAGGCTATGATCAAGGGAAGGAGTTTTCTGAGGCTGACAGGGAATGACTGATTATCCCTGCTCTCATTCCCACCATAGCCACGTCTCTGGTATGAACAGTGCCTCCCTACTTAGCCATGCAAGAATTCCTGGTACGGTTCAGGGACACTTCACCACCCAACTCATTACTCAAAGGCAAAGGTGTGATGGGAATTCCTGAGATTGTGGACCAGCACAGAGGATGGGAGGGGAGGATGCACCACCACATATGGTCACATCAGAACCTTTCCCATTTAAATTTCCTTAGCACTATCAGGACCTGCATTGTGTAATATTCTTTCTTCACACTGAACTTTTCACATTATTTTATTTCCAAACCATAGCAGTTTAAATCTTTAAAGTCAAAACAATGGTAAAAAAGTTACAAAAGAGGAAAAAAATTGATCTAGGACAAAAAAAAAATGCCATCAATAGCAAACTAACTTTTTAAGTACGGGGAAAATATTTAAGTATGAAACACTTAAGCATTTAAAAATCCTATTCCAGTAAATAGTTTCTGCTTCCCTACGAGACAGCCATAATCACTTCCAAGATGATATTTCATAAGGAAGGGCAGATTTCTGGTTAAGATATTGAAAAAGGACACAATGTAGTCTTTGTGGCTGAATTCAGCAAAGAATTTAGGTGCCTGTCTTCCAGAACAGTCAGAACTGCTCAGCTGCTACTCCATCCCAATGGTATGTATATTTCCTATGTACTACCTTGTTGGATTTAAAGTTTCTGAAGTTTTCTTCTTCTGCGCATATATTAGGAACTGCTGCATGCTGAGAAACTCAGCATAAGTATCTCCTGTTTGCAACCAGCCCACTGAGGGACATCTCTGTCCTGTTGGATCCTCCATGAGTGTAAGAACTGCTTTCTTTTAGAAGAATCCTCTCATATTACAACAAAATATTCCTTGGAAGACTCATTCAGAAATAGTTAAGTGCCTTCCTCTGCTTGCAAAATGAACAAGAATATCAAAGCCATATCTCAAGTCAGCACTAGGATAGAGATGACTCCTGCTGATGCTACACCATCATTTGAGAAAGAGGAACCTCCGATACACAATGGCACTGGGATTGGCTTCCCACTTCCTGGGCATATACTCTAATCAAGAGATCTATAATGATAAATGGGCAACCAATCCTGGATTAGTCTGAAGATAAAACAGTCTGCTACTGAATCTGTTTAGCTCTGCATAGACAATTCGATATTGAATTTGACTGAAGTAACAGGGTGAGACAGATTGCAACTTGGTGGTAAGGAATTTAGTGATGAATGATGCATGAAATAAATGGGGTCCAATAATGTATTGGCTCAGCATCTTGTTTGTAGATCTACCATATCATTTTATAGGGGCCTCTAGATTCTGTTGTGGTTCAGTTAAGCCTCCTGCTTACTTGCTCTATACTTTTTACAGTACTGGAACTTTCTGCTACATTTTACTACTGTTATTGGATCAGCTAGTGCAGTATGACACATGACAGACAGTCTGGGGACAGCTGACAAGTTGGTATGGCACCTAGATAACTCTAGTTCTGTCCTTGGTGATAGCTGAGAAAGGAAAAAGTTTGCACTTCACCAGGTGAAAGAGAAAAGCTCCCAGCTACTTTTGCACTTCTGGAAGCAATAGAATGTCTAGTTTGTAGAATCTTTTGGATGGATCAAAAACCCCAAAGAAGGGCCCATCTCAGCTCAGATAACACAGAAACATTAGACTTCCAATCAGTCTTTCCTCTGAAGGTTGATAAAAGCTTGAAGCTCAAAGGAAGGGAATGTTGGTAGCAGGTAAGATCCTACTGTAACTAATTTGAACTTCATCAGAAACAGGGGCTTCACAAGATTCCAAAACTCAGGCAGAAACTGTGAGGAACGGTCATACATGAATCAACATCAGAAAGGCTGAGAAAGTTGGGGCTGTTCAGCCTGGAGAAGAGAAGGCTGCGTGGAGACCACATAGCAGCCTTCCAGTATCT